>JAODUO010000184.1:467500-525000 GCA_025642075.2 Ridgeia piscesae
ACATTTTCTGATATAGTTTCCATATAGCCTCATCAATATGTTTTAACAAAATAAACTGGTGACTAATTTTAACACCACTTTTGCACCAACCAAGAACATATATACACCAATGTAGGTCGACCTCCACAAGTGTCTGTATTCACTGGAATCCTGTTTACTAATCACTATGCGCCACTACTCTATGTTACAGCACTCTGTGCATACAATTACCTGCCAGTGTTAAGCACTTTGATACACCTGAAGTATTTTGGGTACGACGCATCCTTTTGTTGTAAGTTAGTGCTTCTGTAAATACTTGTAGTAACTGGTCACTGGCGAGAACTAACCATGTCACCACGCTAAGTAAAAGGCATATGTACGTAACATCACAACCTACAAAAATGCAGCCTCCAAAACACCACTACTTAACAAATGATTAAACTTGCTATATATTCAGACATTGTAGATTTTCAAAACCCTAAAAATCTACCAAATTAATAATTTCCTGTACTGTACACTTTTGGTGTCTTGATCAAATGTAAGAGATTCAGTGATTGCTGCTTACCAAAATACTGGAGGAGCAACAAATGTGTATATATTTTATTTGTATATAATTCTATTTTGCATACTACACATTTTGGGATATCTTGTGAGTTCACTAAGATAAAGAGCTCTTAAAGGAAAATTCATCCTTAAACAAAATATTTTGTTAAATTAAAGGAATTTTTCAAAACACAAAAATCCTTTGCCATATTACTGAGGACACTATTTCCATGACACACCAGTGACAACATATCGCTGGCACACCATGGTGTTAAACGTTTCCATGTATTGAAGATCACTGTTAACTTGATTTTAAGGAGCAAAATTGGGTTTAAGAGTCTTAACAATGTTAGTGAAATGGTGCCCTGATAATCTAGTCGTGTTTTGGTGTATGAATACAGATAATTATTATGGTTTGTTAGAACCGGACATTCCTCATTGACTCACTGGACAGGTATCCCTGCTGTCTCTTCCGATCCCTCATCTTCTGTGTCCAGTTCTTGAGGGCATTTGTCATGTCGGTGCTCTCCATGCGGGGGTGGTGGGTGCGAGGGTGGGGCTTGTCATACTTCACTTGCAGCTGGTCTGTTGATGCCCCACCAGCCTCCTCCCCGTACAACTCCTGCGGCAGTCGGGAAAATTATTGCGTAAACATCATTGTCAATATTTTGTGTGGGAAATAACACATTTTCTCCACGGTAATTGCATTTCTATGTACCTAGAGATGATCCTCTCTGATTTAAAAAAGTGTTTGTAACTTTTAAAGTCTCATTTAAAACACCTTTTACGGCACATTTGTCAATTATTTATAGCATATACTACATTTAATTTATCTTAGGCATAATTATACACTATCGTTATTAATTTATTTCTCACTTTATTAGTAATTATTAAGTTATTATACTATTTTATTAATACTTTCTTATGGATACGTTTATGCTTATACAATATTTTATATATCTGATGTTCTATGGTTGCTGTGTAAGCTTGAATAATTGTATATTTATATTTTAACAAAGGTCTACTGAGCAGCATTACACTTTGGATATACGACGGCTTGTACATTAAATTATTATTTTCACGTTGTAGAAATATCTTTGACTGTTTAACAGAGATGCTTAACACTAATACACTCTCACGGAAGAACTCAGAACACAAAGAGTAATATTATTGTTACTATGCAGATGTGACACACATGTACAATTGAAGATGGAACTAAACTACAAACCAGAGGTAATTCTCCTCTCCGTTCAGCCTCCTTCTTGTATTCGTCCACACTTCCCAGAATGCTGTGGGGGATGGCATCTCCATTGTCATCGAAGCGCAGACCGCCTATTTCTGTAACAACAAAACATGGTCCTCACTCAGACGCAACTGTTGTTTGGTCACAAATATGATGATTATTATCAAAATATAAGAACATAATTATATAAAGCTTCTAAAATACTGGGAATTTTTTCCAAAATAAAAAAATTGAAAAATAAAAAAATTAATAAATCCATACCAAATGATATAACTGGAATATCACTATAGAAAATGTAGCAATTATTAATAATGAATGATAACTGTTACTGATCACTGAAATGAACAATTCCCTAGACATAAGACAAAATGGACACACTGATCACGATTTGTATATATTCAACACAATTTTGTCTCATTCATCCTCATAGATTTAGATGGAATAACCATGTGGAAATGAATACGAAAATGTGATGCGGTTAAATGGGTCCATTAAATGAACATGTATCAGCAAGAATGGTGCATGTTTTGTGAGTGGCAGGCTCCGTTATACTGGACCACGTATGCCTGTCCTGTGTAGCGCGTACCAATTTTGCATTGTTCTTATCAAGATATCAAGTTAAAGAAAAATGATAGATACTCATATTTAAAATATGTGAGCTGCACCAGTGGCAATTATGCACTCACCCAACCTAACAGGAAGCACTTATAATTCTACCACACTACACAGGAGAGTTCTACTCACCGATGCAGTCGGTGGGTCTGAGGCGAGCATCAGGAGGTGCTGGTCTCGCGACAACCAGGCTGCAAATAAATAACGAATTCGGCTTCTGCATGCACCATGATGTTCAACTAATGTATGTCTAAGTCTCATGGTTTTTATGTTTTATGATCTTACTGGAACAGATCATCCTAAGTAACCTATAAAAAATGCATAAAAGTTACAAGCAAAAATTATTATTTTATCAATTCAATTCAATTTATTTCAAAACACACAACATTAAAAAGCAAGCAATACAAATACAAATAATAATAAGTCACATGGTACGAATGAAATACAATTAAGAAATATGTTTTGAAAAGGAGTAGGTAGACATGAACTGGGAAGTGAAACACTTATATGTCTCTACCCCTGTGAACACTTTTCATAAAAATGATAAGTGGCAATTCTTAGTTTTTAATTGTAATGATGCTGTTACACAACAAATAAATATGTGCACACAACAAATGTTAATTTGACATTATAATCATGTATATTTAAATGGTATATTTGCCTATGAGAATATTAATGTAATGACGTTTAAATGTATATTTGGATATTATGCTAACAATCGATTCGTTGAGAGAATTCCATAATGTCATGCTGAGTACAGGTATGGACATTGCTCTCATATTTATGCGGACATTTTCTCTGATGAGTTGATGTGTTCTACGTGCAGAATATAATGGAATAGATTTTATGAATAACTGTTGAAGATTGTATGGTCAAACATTATGATAGGCATCAAACATAAATAATATCAACAACGTATCATTTTTGTAAACATTTCACACTTTCTTTTCACATATGTTGACATCTAGGCCATGCCACATTTCACAGACATTTCTGTTTATTATAATCATTATTAGTGCAGGTTGGATAAGTTCAAAAAGTGACTGACGTCTTAGTTGGAGGTTTGTGCCATTCCGAGTACGGTCGAAGCTTTCTCACGACAACCGACTTCTCATCTTTCTTGCTCAGTCTCTCCTCAGAAGGAGGCCTCGGCTCACGCAACTGAAATGTGCATTCTGATACAATTATTCAATACAGAATTTCCACCACGCACTGTAGTCAACTTTCAGATCATTCATGTCAGTTAAAATTTCATCATGACAAAACTATGTGTTTACTGGTTTACATACTATTTGTAGCTATGAATAAAGAGTATTGTATTCTTTGATGGGCTTAGTTTCATAATACACAGCTGTATGTGGCTTTCGAACAAAGACAACACATAACCAAGAGAAATGACAAAACTCCTAAGCAAGTTCTGCCTTCTTTAATTTCTGAGTTTCTGCAGCCATCAATATCATGATAATCTTACGATAATCTTTTCCAAAAATATTTTTTATTAAAATGTATGTTGGTTCTGTCAGAAAATGCACCCTTCTATGTAAAAGTAAAGATACAAATTTTACTCTGCTTCAATGTAATCTAGGAAGAAACTCAGTATTCAGAGGCCAGAACCTGCACTGAAATGTTAGATCTGTTCTGATGTCTGCAAACTGACCTTCTTCAAGTCCTCGGTCTTGATGCGTAGAGCGAGGATCTCATCGTTGATGATGATGTGTTTTTTCTCAACTGCGGTGCCATCATCCAGCAGGTTCTCCTGGGAGGCATTGGGAGTTCCAGGTTTTTCCGGAGTATCCCTCTTGCTCGCCTTCCGCAGCTTGTCTGAGGGAATGGAAACATCCGTGGTCAGAGGGATCTGTTGTCACCATACCCCACAGGGAGTTGGGCATTCTGAGAATATTTTCTGAGATTTATTTGTCAAAATCAATGTGGATGAAGACTGTCATATCTGAGATATCACTTATAGATGATGTTTACATGCGCTGTTACATTTGTAAAAGTAAAGGAAAAATCAGTATTCTTGGCATAGATCACAGTTGTAATGTAGCTACCAAATTACTTCTTAAACAGAAATCAAGTTACATAAGTTCTTGTCAAGAAAGAGAACATTGCAGGAAGTCAGTTATATTTGGCATATGTGAAGATAAAATATTGTTTGTTGGTCTCAATAAAGTTCCAATGCAAAACTCATAAGTAAGTCAGAATAATCAGTCATATTCAATCAATATAAATTATTTTATACAAACATTTATCACAGTCAATCCATTAATGATCTGCTGTTACATAGTAGCTGTCAGAATCATGAATTCTTAAGTAAACTAACGATCCACAAATACTGCATATGTGAGTATAAATACACCGACATAGAACCAAAACCAATCACTTATCCACGCATTTTAATTGCTTACCAAGACAAGCCGTTAGCAACACAGCTCCTAAGTAGCATTCTAAGACCCACTTCACATGCAAACTGCCAGCAATGACTTGTAATCAACAAACTACGCCACCTCCCTAGACACCTTCCAAATGTGTTGCTGGTCTCTAGTCTCTACTCACTTTCTGCGACAGTCAAGGTATTCATGCTTGGCATGAGTTATTGACAACACTTGTAGCGAAATCTGACACAGTATCCAACGTGTGAATCTTGACTGTGTTAAGAAGAAACTACAGACTGTCTCTGGCTCTCAGATTCGCACTAACAGCAGCGCTACATAATCAGCCAAAGCCAAGTTCTGTGATAAAATCAAGCAGTCATGTTGCATGTGAAACCATGTGGAATAAGTCGTCTGCTAGCATTGTTGCTGTGCTTACGGTAATGAAAATCTGACTTAAGGCAAACGGAAATAGCAGACAAGTTGAACTGTCTGATATGGTTACATGGTTCTTCTACTTAGTTACCTAATAAGTATTACTTAACTACCTAAATGTCTGCACAAGCATTAGAACATAATACCATTATAAATGCGTGCTTGACGGCAGGGTGTACACAGTAATGTGAACAATGCCTTTGAAGTTTATACACGCATGATATCATTGGCTCATTAACCAAAGACAAACACCTCCTTAGCTACTCTAATAGTGTCAAATATGATCTGATATAATAAATGAGTTGTGTGTCTCAACTGTTCTGTGGTATTGGTGGGATAATTACTGATATTCCTACCACATGTATCACAAACTGTGCATATAATCCTTACATACTGCTATGTATATATATATATATATATATATATATATATATATATATATATATATATATATATACATATATATTATTTTATATATATATATATATATATATATATATATATAAATAAAATATTCATTATATATAATATATAATGTAAAATATATATATATATATATTGTATATATATATATATATATATATAATAATAATATTATATATATACATATATATATGTACATATAATATATATACATATACGTATTTGTATATATATATATATATATATGTGTACATATATAACACACACATTAATTATATAACTAAAAACAAATACTGACTTTAGTTTCCCCAGTTTATCCTTTGTGTTACTCCGCAATAGTAAGACACCTAAAGTAAATCATACACATATCTGCATGTTAGTTAATCCCACGTTTCTATTGGGCCATACCAATCCGACGACAAACATGACTTACTTTTTGGTCCGAGACTCTTCCTTCTCTCTGCCATGTCACCAGCAGTGATCAGGAAGGAGCAACTTGCTGTCAATGGCGCTACCAGAATGACGTCAAGCCACTAAGTCATTAATTTGTAAGCCTATCCTACCCGAGACACGGTTAGATCACACTCCGTCTGTCCGTCTGCACAGTCCAACACCCGTACTCCAGGTGTCACTGGCAGCTCCAGCCAACCAACTGCTCACATCAATACACGCGTCTCCAGGTCCTGCCATGGTAAACGGCCAAACACAACTTACGCGGTTCAGATCACATTAAATCTGCAACCTGATTTAACACGAAGTGTAACACAGCATCGGATCAATCATACAGCACACATAAACTGCAGGAATACAATGACCCCAAGATTGCTTTATGTTAAGGCACTTTGCACATACAATCACCCGCCCATGTTAAGCACTTTGATAAACTTAAAGTATTTTGAGTATGACGCGTCCTTTTGTTGCACGTTGGTGCTTCTGGCAAACATTTGTCTGGGAGTTGTTTAAGTTTCTGCTTTTAGTTGTCATGTTGGTTGATGTGACATGTTATATACAGTGTGTTAGTAACCAGTGACTGATCTATAGATATAACAGCCCATCTCAGATTTACATGTCCGTTCTAGCAGTCTGACTGCCGAAATCTGTACCACTGAACCAATGTTTGATATGGAACTTCCAAATAAATTGCAATTCCACTTTGGGGTCCACAGACAACGATCATGTCAATTTAACTAGGAAATAGAAGTTTATTACATATTTATCTTGTTGTGATAAAAAGGAAAGACCACCTTTAGCCTAAACCATTGCTTAATTTTTTTATTCCAATAGCTTATTGTTTATTGTATGATTTAACTTACTTACTTTGGAGCAAAGGTTTGTCGATGAGTACGTCGTACTCATCGACAAACTTTTGCTCCAAGTAAGTAAGTTAAATCATATAATAAACCATTCTTGGAGCCATCAAAAATATATTCAATATTCAATAGCTTATTGGTTCACAAAAATGTGTACAATAATGGGAACCAAATTAAACAGCTGTAACAAAAACCAACAGATGATTTCAGTAGTAAAAACCAACTTTATTATGTTGATGACATAGCTGCTCACTGCTTTGGCATTGCCTCGTGAGCAATGCTAATTTTGAAATATTGGGCACAAACTAAGCTAAGGATTGTTGCCTGGCAAAATGTTGAAGCCCGACTGCTGCTAAAACAAACCAGATCTGTAAATATATTTTATTGAGAACTGTCTATTCATATTTAGCAGAACACATTAATCAATCCTCACCATTTCCAAGAACAATTTTTTCTCGCTGCAAAAAGTAATAAGTAAAAAATGACTACACTTCTCACACATCTAAGTTGGCACCACAGTGTTTGCGTAACAGTTTTGTGCTCTTTCACACCGTACTGATGACTAGAAAAAGGTGGCTTGTGCAAAGACTCATTTTATATACAGTTGCAGTTGAACAAACACGTCTTTCAGGAGACACTAATATAGTCAGTTAGTTTGGGTTTACCTAGGTTTTTTTACCATATAAACGTCATTGGCTTGAGGCTTTAATGTTAATGCAGTGCAAATAAGTCAAACAGTATTGGAGCAATTAAAACTATATAAATAAACTGTATATTTGTTTGTTTGTTCAGTTTCACCCTGGGAGAGAAGTGGAGGAGACACAGTGAGAGTTGTAATGACCCCACTGCACTGCCTCAGTAGGCCGGCTGTGTCAGTTTACAATAGTTCCATGTACAAATGAAACCAGAGAGTAATCAGTACTAAACACTACTAATAATGAGTTTATTTCAACAATCGCAACAATAATAATTATAATGCACAGAAAAGTAAAATTCTCTCAAATATAAATTAGTTACGAGATTGAAAAGGCCAAGAAAAGAAGTGTGTAACTTATTACATATACTTGCCCAAATTGCAAAAGTATAAAACTATAACCAGAAATAAATACAATTTTCAGCATGCATGATTACAACATGATCTTTCTATTCTTAACAGTGTTGAATATTATCATACACCAGGTATATCACACAAAAACAGTCGAGATATGGAATAACAATTTGAGAAGTCAAATAGAGACAATATACATTAGTAACTTATTAGGATATTAGGATTATTTTATTAAGCAATGGATATGTCGAGAACAATTCAAAGAACTGTCTAATGAGTTACACCTTCATGGGATAGACACGCAAACTTTAAATTCTTCTGTATGAAACCCTGAGAGGGGTAAAAGATCTCATATGGGGTAAAGATGAGAGATGTAGTAAAATATTCCGTATGGGGTAAATATGAGAGATAGTAAAAGATCCCGTATGGGGTAAATATGAGAGAGGTAGTAAAAGATCACATATGGGGTAAATATGAGAGAGGTAGTAAAAGATCCCACATGGGGTAAATATGAGAGAGGTAGTAAAAGATCCCGTATGGGGTAAATATGAGAGAGGTAGTAAAAGATCCCACATGGGGTAAATATGAGAGAGGTAGTAAAAGATCCCACATGGGGTAAGTATGAGAGAGGTAGTAAAAGATCCCACATGGGGTAAATCTGAGGAGGTAGTAAAAGATCCCACATGGGGTAAATATGAGAGAGGTAGTAAAAGAACCCGTATGGGTAAATATGAGAGAGGTAGTAAAAGATCCCGTATGGGGTAAATATGAGAGAGGTAGTAAAAGAACCCGTATGGGGTAAATATGAGAGAGGTAGTAAAAGAACCCGTATGGGGTAAATATGAGAGAGGTAGTAAAAGATCCCGTATGGGGTAAATATAAGAGAGGTAGTAAAAGATCCCACATGGGGTAAATATGAGAGAGGTAGTAAAAGATCCCATATGGGGTAAGTATGAGAGAGGTAGTAAAAGATCCCACATGGGGTAAATATGAGAGGTAGTAAAAGATCCTACATGGGGTAAATATGAGAGAGGTAGTAAAAGATCCCACATGGGGTAAATATGAGAGAGGTAGTAAAAGATCCCGTATGGGGTAAACCTGAGAGGTAGCAAAATATCCCATATGGGGTAAATATGAGAGAAATGTAGTAAAAGATCACATATGGGGTAAATATGAGAGAGGTAGTAAAAGATCCCACATGGGGTAAATGAGAGAGGTAGTAAAACATCCCGTATAGGGTAAATATGAGAGAGGTAGTAAAAGATCCCGTATGGGGTAAATATGAGAGAGGTATTAAAAGATCACATATGGGGTAAATATGAGAGAGGTAGTAAAAGTTCCCACATGGGGTAAATATGAGAGAGGTAGTAAAATATCCCGTATGGGGTAAATATGAGAGAGGTAGTAAAAGATCCCACATGGGGTAAATATGAGAGAGATAGTAAAATATCCCACATGGGGTAAATATGAGAGAGGTAGTAAAAGATCCCAAATGGGGTAAATATGAGAGAGGTAGTAAAAGATCCCACATGGGGTAAATATGAGAGGTAGTAAAAGATCCCGTATGGGGTAAATATGAGAGAGGTAGTAAAAGATCCCACATGGGGTAAATATGAGAGAGGTAGTAAAATATCCCACATGGGGTAAATATGAGAGAGGTAGTAAAAGATCCCGTATGGGGTAAATATGAGAGAGGTAGTAAAAGATCCCACATGGGGTAAATATGAGAGAGGTAGTAAAAGATCCCACATGGGGTAAATATGAGAGAGGTAGTAAAAGATCCCACATGGGGTAAATATGAGAGAGATAGTAAAAGATCCCACATGGGGTAATTATGAGAGAGATAGTAAAAGATCCCACATGGGGTAAATACGAGAGATAGTAAAAGATCCCACATGGGGTAAATATGAGAGAGATAGTAAAAATCCCACATGGGGTAAATATGAGAGAGATAGTAAAAGATCCCACATGGGGTAAATATGAGAGAGATAGTAAAAGATCCCACATGGGGTAAATATGAGAGAGATAGTAAAAGATCTCATATGGGGTAAATATGAGAGAGATAGTAAAAGATCCTGTATGGGGTAAATATGAGAGAGGTAATAGAAGATTCCATTATGGGAAAATGCATACTTTGTCACCTACTCCGTAAAACATAATATAACAGTGTAACAACAACAACCCTGTGGCTGTGTAACTGTAAGCCAACAGTATATACCGGGTAACCAGGACGGGTATTCACCAGGTCAACCTCATAAGACAAAACTTCCATAACTTGTATGTGACATCCGACTTTGCTATCACAAAAAATTCCTCTGAACATTGTTCAGTGTCTCATATTTAATTAACACAGATCTTCCAGTTATATTGCCAACCCCAAGTTGTTACAATATGTCTTGCTTAACAAAACCAACTGTCCACAAATCAGGCTGCACTATGATCAGACAACACTAACGTCAACCAGTGGTTCCACCTGGTGGTTACTCCTCAACCCAATGAAAATGTATTCAAACTTGTCCACTAGATGTCACATCTAATGTTACAAATTGGAAAACTAAAATGTGTCATGAAGGCTATTATTTGTTGGGATTATCACTGACGTCAAGTGCATAATCACTGGAACCAATCGGACAACATAAATACATGGTCAATCAGATTCATTAAGGTTAATGTTATTATGATTAGTTAGTGCTGAAGTCACTAATGGCTGGAGTTAGAAGTTAGTCAGGGTTAAACGTCCCACAATTATGCATTTGACATTAGAATCATTAGATACTGTGATACAATCATCTGCGAATGTGAGAAGTAGTTTCTATAATTCTGACATTCTGATGTGTCAAAAGCCAGATAATCTTTCTTAGACAGTTGCAAGGAGCAAAGTGAATTTTCCATTCCAGCATTTTATTGTAAACACTAACATTTGTTACAGTGGATACTGTATCAAATATCTGTGATAAGAAAATGCATTATATCAGTAACTTGTGGCTGTAGGTTTAACATGATGTGTAATCAAAAATTAACATTTGTGAAATATTGTTTAACTGTCATAACTTTTAAAATATCGAAGGAATTAAACATAAACAATTATGTGTTTGGTGAAGACCCCATTAACATTGCGTGCATCCATGCTTGTGATGTGTTATGTGTTGTGTGTCGTGTGTGTCGTGTGTGTTGTGTGTGTGTGTGTGTCGTGTGTGTCGTGTGTGTCGTGTGTGTCGTGTGTGTCGTGTGTGTTGTGTTGTGTGTGTCGTGTTGTGTGTGTCGTGTATGTCGTGTTTGTTGTGTGTGTCATGTTTGTGTTGTGTGTGTTATGTGTGTGTCGTGTATGTTGTGTTTGTTGTGTGTGTCATGTTTGTGTTGTGTGTGTTATGTGTTGCGTATGTTGTGTGTTGCATATGTTACGTGTGTTTTTACAGATGATAGGTTTTATTCTCATAGGGTCTATTATGTGGTTAATTAGTTGAAGGAGCAAAAATTTGTATATAAGAGATTACCCACAATCCACAGCAAGCACAGGCCGGCTGATGTTAACTACCTTCATATATTGGTCAACTTGTTGTCTTGGGCTATGATTGCCAAAAAATCAATCATAATGAGAAACAAAAATTAAAGGTAAATTCTGACATCAGGGTTTGTTCTCACTGCCGTGAC
Organism: Ridgeia piscesae; assembly: GCA_025642075.2. Taxonomy (NCBI): domain Eukaryota; kingdom Metazoa; phylum Annelida; class Polychaeta; order Sabellida; family Siboglinidae; genus Ridgeia; species Ridgeia piscesae. The sequence continues at coordinate 479,117 of JAODUO010000184.1, forward strand.
ATGCCTCAAGTACCCCCACTCCGTGAATGAAGACAGACAATATCCAGGTTTACAGTGACATCAATCTAAATACCTCCAACACACAGTACATATGTTGTGTACTGTACAACTCACAGGACTGCACTAATTATGCCCTCTTGTAGGTCTGTTCATATGAACATTACTCAACTTCACCCGGAAGCATTTAGCAATGCTGTAATTACTAGCTAATTGACCTGGAGCAATGTACAGTGAACAAAATAGGATGTTCTCAGTGGAGAGTCTGATGTTCTAACTACTTTGCCACCGCAAGCACCAAGAGCAGAAGATGAGAGAAGGCGGCTACCGAGAGCTTGTTGTAAAGCAGACATACTTGCAGTGAGAGTCTTAGCCCGCACATTGGCCCAGAGTTTGTTTCTGAGCTTTGGCAAGCGGGCCAAGGGGGTCGTGCCCTCAGACATGACAGAAACAGACACAGCTCTCTACCCTTAACTTGCTTCAGCACCGCGTCTCTCTCATCTACGAAAAGACACATTCATTATGCCAGGTTGAATATTATCCTGGAGTAGAATGTTGTATGATATACGATAGCCAGTGTCTAAATATTTGGTAATAACAAATGATTGTGACTGATGCTATCCCATTCATTATATCAGGTTTTGTTATTATAATTTGTGAAGACAGACACAACTGGCAACGATTTGAAATATTAGGATATGTGTACATTATAACATTTACAGGTATGATGAATACTTTGTTTATGTTCTACTTATTGCTACGACTGTATTGTTGAATTTGAACTGTGTGTTTGGAATAAAAAACACTGATCGATTGATATGCCAGTTTATTTAACTAGTTTTAAGTTAAGATAAAACAAAATAATGAGTTTTTTATTCTACTTTGTATTCATTAGTATATTTCTTTGCAGTAGTCTATTTTTTCACATCATCACACTAATGTTTGCCGACACTAATGTATGTTGTTACACTAATGCATTTGTTTATATTGGTGCATTAATACTAGAAATAAGTTTCTCACGAAATTCCCTTACTGCAGAAAATTTGCAGTAACTAAAAAAGAAATATATAATTAACTGTTATCATATGTAACTGAATGTTAATGTCATCATAAGTGTAACATTAATTTGTTTGAGTAAAAAGATACTAAAATAAACTTCTAATATGGCATAAGCATACACTTTACAAAATAGTTGTTTGTCAACAGAAGTATTCTACATTTATAATGTTAATGGTTAAAAAAGTCAATCATTGTTTATACACACAGAAACATACCTCATTTTAATATTCATTTCAATGATAAGAAATGTGCTACAACCTGTCATAAAATTTCTCATTTAGTGTGTTTTCTCCCTTTAATAAATGTACGCGCAAGTGCGTTGTACGCGCAAGTGCGATACTTGTTGTTAGTCAATAGTCATGCCACTTCTGTTTTGACAACACCAACTCTTAACTATATAGTGTGTTGGTGTTTACTTTAGAATTTGTATTTTAACTGCAATATTTTAATGTAATTTATTTTCAACATTTTCTTAAATGCTTTAAACATTACATTTCTAAAATACCTACTACCCCGGTACTAATGCTTAAATATTACAAGTCACACTTGAATGGGAACTTCAGCCAGATTCATGGAACAGATAAAAACAATCTTGTCACTCACCTAGCTCTGTCCTGGTCAGTGGTTATTCTGATCCAAGAAAACTATTCATTCACAAGACCTACGGTTTCTCCAGTGTGCGACAGAGTAAATAAAACTCCACTTTCCCAAACTGCTAGCCAGTTACCAAGAGACAAACATGTCTCATGATTTATATGTTTTAGCATTGGCGTCTTGTTAGCTTAACATGGGATTGGCAATTACTCGACCCTTTCAACCGGCGACACTGAATGTACGCTTCACAAACATACTTTTATGCCATCATTGGGTTATGTCAACAAAGCCGGGCTTCAGAAGTTCCGAGACTTTATGACGACAAAATGGCAGACCACAATTTGTGTAGAGTGCAAGATCAAAGGTAAACATAGCATATTCACAGGCCTTTATCAGGAGTGTTGAGAGGCATTTGTGTCTTACTGTCACTTCAAAACTCAAAGTACAGATGTCAATAAAACATGTCAATACACGACAGATAATCAGTCATGCGTGACGAGTTGTTCTTGCTAGTAACGGCCTCTCCTTCAAGTACAACGCAGACACAGCCACTGGTTGGAGTAGATGTAAATTACTTAGATATAGGACATGTAATTCACAGCACTGATATGAATAACAAACGTTTTATGATGCAACGAACATTTCCACCAGTAAAATGGATACCGCTGCAGAGAACGTCATCCATAAAACCTCACACCAGCCCAGACGGACCCGTTACATGACACACAGTATGATGTGATTATGAGATGATCTGGAATACTTCAGAAGTTTGATTCTTCCAACGCCTAAGGTGGGTAGCTATTACTAACTTCAAAAATATAAGTTCTTATACAGCGCGGTATCCAGTCCTCAGGACTGCTCAACGCACTTTACATTTTATTTCCCTGATAGACCTGTTTAATCAGAACGATCTCAACTTCTCTGGGAAGCATCCAGCCATGCTGCAATTAATGCGCGAAGGCTGCTCGTACAAATATACTGTATTTTCTATAGCCAGGTAGTCATTCATACAGCTGAGTGAACTGGAGAATGTAGAGTGAAAAAACATGCCCAAGGTTTGACACCGCAGCACGGGATTCGAACCCGGGTTCTCTTAGTTGAGAGTCCGAGGCTTTATCCCTGAGCCATGTGCTCTATAACAAACTCGTCATTGAGTCTTGAGACAATGTGCATATTATCTGCTAATTAACAATGAATGGTCTTACATAACATTGGTATCCACCTGGATAATACACTCCATGCAATTGGCTGCCACTAACACAACATGCATGTGGGTTTCTGTAGATTGTTACTATTGACTCTGTGAAACAGCTGCATATGAACCGATATAGAGAGGTTTGGAATCCTCCAATGAATGGGTACACCAGTCTGTCCAACATGTCTGTGATTACAAGGGAGACGTTGTGACTGCTACTGAGCCTCTTATGTAATACTTCAATATCGACACAAGTATGGAGATTTCTACATACTCACAGAACATCACACACCTATGTACATATCTATATGAACACATACAAACGTGTACACACATACACACACATGCACGCACGCACGCACGCATGCACACACACACAATACATATACATGCACATAGACACACAGGCACAATCAAAACACACATGCATACACATATTTACAAATGCACACATAACCAAACACACAATCAAACACAAAATCAAAAACACACACAATCAAACACACAACCAAGCACACAATCAAGCACACAGTCAAACACAAACAAACAAACAAACAAACAAACAAACAAACAAACAAACAAACAAACAAACAAACAAACAAACAAACAAACAAACAAACAAACAAACAAACAAACAAACAAACAAACAAACAAACAAACAAACAAACAAACAAACAAACAAACAAACAAACAAACAAACAAACAAACAAACAAACAAACAAACAAACAAACAAACAAACAAACAAACAAACAAACAAACAAACAAACAAACACACATACACACACACGTACACACGCACATACACACACAACTGTCCCTTCCATACTCACCACCCTTAAGTCTCTCTAAGGCTGTCAACTTGTTTACAGCCGCCTTTAACTTTTTATCCATAGCTACTGTCGGCAGTACCAGGGGCAGAAAAGACAAAATAATCCACTGTACACAGTGCCTAGTCTCAGTTGTTGCTACAATGCAGAATACGATGACAATTCCGTTGGAAATCCAGAAATGTGAAACAATTTGACACGTTTTGCTTGAATCCTGCCTGTCCTGAAGAACTCTGCCTAGCCATAACTCCTTAGTACACCTATTGTGAGGATAATGACATAGTTACTGCTCTGACCAGGTAAGATTGGTATGATAACTTGCCATGACGAAAGCTCGCCCATTTAAGTATATGTCTGTTGCACAGTAACAATCAGATATGATTGAAGCACGGCTGAGTGGCTCCACTCAGACAATGGTCTTTGAACACGGATTAGCAGACGTAGTTAAGTCAGGAGTAGACAGTTTGCCTCTGCGGCTGGTTAATGCTTCCAATTAGCGACACATTCAGGTTCAAAGCACACAGAAGAGCTATGAAAAAGAACGACCAGCTCATACATATGCATAGATGGTAATTTCCGATAATCAGAACAGGACGTTTAACTATCTACGTGGGAGAGGAGACGATTCAAACAGAACACATTACATCTTGAGTAGCTCATGTATACTGAAAGAACACATGCAGTTGAGATAGGGCTGATGTGAGATCTAAGACTGGGAAAGGAACAATTTTGAAAGGAAATGTGATCGGAAAGGGTAGAACGAAGAACAAGGAAAGATTGTTGAAGGTAGGTTTTTTGGATGTTAACTGGGAATATTTGATTTAGGACATCAACTACTGGTCATACCTGGTGTTTTTGATGCCGTACTATGTGCACTATGTGTTGTGGATTGCAAAATGTACACAGCAATGCCAATTAGACAAAATAATATTCAGAAATATGTACTAGTTTGCACTTTGCACAAATCTATATGAAACAAGAATATTCCTGCCAAAATGTGGTATTAATTAAATTTACTTGATTTTTCAATACATCCCAAAGTCCAAGTTCTGCCAAGTATCTTAGCTGCGATTGTATTGTGAACGTGCTGATTACAGCTAAATGGCAGTGCTTACAATAAATCAACCTTTTACTACATACTGATTGATATTTAGCAGCCATTTTGTATTTCACATGCCAAAAATGTCCTCAAACAGAGTTGACACAATCTCATACATTCTCAGCCCTCAAGTGTAGGTCACTGTATTACTTACAGAATAATCCATGTCTGGACACATGCAACCTACATAGGAGTAATTATAGTGTTGACCGCCTAAGACTACAGTTTGAGAGCCAAGAATTTGTCCAAGAGCCAATATTTTGTTGTATTAATCATGTGCAACGTCTTAAAGAAATGTCTGACATTTCAGTCTTGCAGATTTAAGCCCCTTGACCCAAACGAGGATGAACTTAATCTTCCAGTTGCATCAACACTGTGGTGGATTAACTTGGTAACTAATCTTTGGCCAATGGTATGTCATTACTCAGGAAGAGTGCAGTGGTCTAGTGGTGTATGTGCTAGACAGAGACTCTTAATTTAAACTAGATATTTAGTATTTGATATATATATATATATATATATATATATATATATATATATGATATATATATATATAATATATATATATATATATATATATATATATATATATTCCTGTCATTGTGACCCACTGACAAGTTCATTCACTGTACATTGTTCCAATTCATTCAGCTGTATGAATGAACACCTGGCTATAGACAGATATGAACATGCTCCCCAGGTAAGTCAAGACGGCGTTCAAGTAAACAGATCCTGTCTGTCAAAGAGTGTAGCATAAAGCTCTCTGAACCGGATTAGGGACTGGATGCTGCTCAATTCAAGAACTTAACTTTTCTTCTAACTTTGCTAAAACAAATTGTCAAAGTGGATAAGTGCCTGTGACTCAAATTAAAACAAATAATTAGTTATTTGACACACATTAAAAGTATAATTAAAAATTAAATTAACACACAACATTGGTTAGTTTATGGATGTTGCATGTCTGTTAATACATGCACCTCTAGGCACTGTGTTGTTATCATGTTAGCCAAAAACATAAAATCTAAATAGTTATTAATATTTATATATATGCATATATATCATATCTATATCACCCCACCTGCATTATTACCCACACCCCATTCATTAAAAAATTGGATTAACACATGTCTACCTGACCACTCCTTCTTGGCCATGTAAGAAAACATGATAACATTGATAATATTACGATAAACATGCATGCAATAATATGGGCAAACAGTCGATGTTTATTCTTCAGATTTAGTATTGTTTCTGCTGCTGGGTGGTGCTTCAGTCGGCAGGTATAAAAAGTGGTCTCGAACATAATTTTTTTAGTTTGTCTTCTACTTTTATATGACAACTACTGATGATGTGGATACCTGCTTCCATCCATCTCAATATTACCCAATTTTAGAATATCTCAATCCGGTTACACATGGATACAAAACAAATACATCTAAGAAAAAACTGCAAATATTTAAACAAATCTGGATGAAGATAATCACATATAATCACATAGTCTCGATTTTCCATTTCTGTAAAAAAATCACCTCTACAAAATCTGGCAATACTACCAACAGCAAAACTCCCATGAATGCATATATTGGGCATCCTTGCCACCCAGAGATCTTTGCACTACCCCTGGCCAATCCTGTCCATAAAGCCGGGGAGTGGGCACTGTCTAGTTATACAATTTTAGAAATTGACTTCGCCAATTGCTACTGCATTACCCTTGGGAACAGCGCAAATATCCGCCCCAATTTGAAGTTTGATACATGACTGGCAGGAGTTCAAATGAAATGACCCATTCATGTCCTAAACATTGTATGTACTCAAGCAGCGTGTGGCTGAAATCACCCAAAATACAGTGGGCGATTTTCTTGACTGACAATAAAAGATAAGTTGTTGAAAGGGATTGTGCCAGGGTTAGAGAAGGGTGGTACTGACATAATCAGACATGGTGACCCCTGGCACATGATGATGATATTTGAAAACAGAAGCAGATATAAATATTCACGCAAAAGAAAAATTGGAAACGCAAATGTTATATACTAAATTTACCTTAGATATACAGAAATTCGCTTTTTCAATTATTTATCTCACATGAAAGAACATTTTTATTTCCCAATATTTCAGTCATTTGCCATGGTTTTTCTTAGGGCTGCTATGGATGTATCACATGACCAGTATCACATGACCAGTATCACATGACCAGTATCACATGACCAGTATCACATGATCAGTATCACATGAAATGTGCTGGTGACACCTCGTCTTAGATGTGTCTAATAACACCTTCCCTGAACTAGATAAGAGCTTGCATACATCTTTCAGCTACTTGTGTCACATGATGGTGGTCATGTGACATGTGCTTAACTAAGCCACTCTGCTAACAAAGGCTGAAATAGGAAAACAATGTATAATATTAATATTAGTACTTATATTATTTTTTAAGTAGAATAACAAATTATATTATTTTTTAAGTAGAATAACAAATTTGGAACCAACAACAACACCTTATTTACAAAACTAACTTAGTTCAAAGCCTACTTTTTGCTGATTTCATAATCCAGCAGTAGGTAGGTACGAGGAACAAGTATTGCAGATGAAAATTTCTGCTGAATCAAACTGACGATAACTCAGTGAGCTGCAAGAAGAGAGAAGGCATTAAGGTGGTGCCCTAGTAAGAGACAACTTCAGCACAATATTGTCTAAATAAGCATAACGTAAATAAATTGTAATGGAACACTTATTAATTTAGCAAGATGAACATGGATTCAAATATCAGCATGATTCATTGGTTTATTTATCTAGAAGGAGGACACACCTTGCAGATTGAAAGCGGTTTATTTATCTAGAAGGAGGACACCTTGCAGATTGAAAGCGGTTTATTTATCTAGAAGGAGGACACACCTTGCAGATTGAAAGCACAATTGATTGACAGTTCAGAAGACTGTATAATCCTTACAATGACTATAGGATAACGAGCTAACTGACTTTATATTTGTGACAATAAGGACCTTCATAATACCTTTGACAAAAAGTATGTCTGTGTATGCTGACTACCTGGTATTGTGGTGTTTGTCTGTGAAAGTGTATTTTGAAAGCTTTGGTATAGAAAGAGACAAAAATGATGTAACTTGTGCTGCTGAAACATAAATAATTTTTGGGTCAGAAAGTATGATGTTGTTATCAACTCGCAGCTATGGATGTAACCAAGGAATTCAAAATCCTGCAAATGTGTCAGATTGAAACGTTAATTTTATTAAATCAGATTATGTGAACTATGCCATTAGTTTAATTTTTTCTACATTTGACTTTGTAAAACAATTTACTTGGTCCTGGGAATTCATTACTGGTTACAAGTTTCTAAATTTCTTGTGTATTCCATTCAAAAAACACCATTTGTATACCTATATATGTCACAATAAGTCATGTTGTGACAACTGCAGACTGTACTGTCTGTTGAATTCTGTTGAAATAAAACATATTGAATGGAACATTTAATTGTACTCTAGTAATTAAAACAGGGCACAGAAGTAAACAACCCTACCAGCCATAAAATAGTTCCATGTAACTCATTTCAGCAGTTTGTTGGTGTGGCTAACAAGTCTTAGATAGTGGACATTGCATTTGGTATATTTCAGACATCTGGACACATTGCACAGTGCACTCTACATAATGCTTCAATGATTTTCTGTATTTTATTTTGTGATTTACATATTTTCTTCAATGAAAATGCTATTGGTGCATCAACCAAAACTACCTTTTAGCACATTAGTATTCTAGTTGCTAAAACCACACTTAAACTGGTTAACTGATAACAAATAATTTTAAGTTTTTTCTCTAATGTAACCTGCTCCTTTGCTGTTAAACTTAAAACCCTATCATGTATATTTTGTCTGAAAGGAAGGTCCACAACTGCAATAAAACACAAACTACAGATATGAAGCAAGGTAAAAAAAGAGTTTGACAATCAACAATAAAAAGCATAGATGCTTGTGGAGTGGGAGCCCAGAGATCTCATGTTCTCTTCATATTTGGGAGTCTGCAAAAAAAATAGGAGTCCATGCTCCAATCTTCCATTATGTACATGTGCTTATATTTTGACCAATCACAAGCGGACACATCCATGTAGTCTATAACCTAAGCTGGAAACACAGATTCGAAAGCAGCATGATGTGCTAAGCTTACAGTTTTTTTTAAATTAAATCCCCTTTTGTCTGGTGTTTATATAGGGGAAGAAACAGATCCAACTCAGCAAAAAGGGAAAAATCTGCCATGGATTCTGTGAGCTTGGGTCTCATTGTAAACAAATCCATTAGCATTAATATCCTAGTTAACAGTAGAACTAAAATATTGATAATGGTTGAACTCTTAATATGCCAAAGGCTTCCTAGTCTATATGCTATCTGAATTATGAAGCTTTTGATGGTAGTCAGATTAAATTTAGTTAATAGATGCATGTTTGATCAACTGAAAATGAAACAAAACAGCTTACAAGGATGTTGCTTAATCGTTAACATTGATCACTTTAACACTCAAATTATCATCTCTAAAATTGTCCATTGTACATGAGTCACAATTCACCACTTAATTATCTGTAAATAATACTGTCATTCAAGTAATTGATAGTTGCACCATTCAATATTATGGTTCTGTACAGATCATGTAGATCAATCAGTAAATATGCACCCAGTCAACATACTGAAACACAACCCAGAAACCTATCCATGTCGTATATATAGCTAAATTAATAGTGTCATTAACTGAAAGGGAAAATTACGAATTACCTTCGGCTTCGGTTTAAAATATAACAAACAAACTAGTTTGATGTGTAATCTGTAGTTTTTAGTTGGTGACAGTGGGCTGATTTCATTTTCAGTGTCAGTTAGGTGATGACCAGTGTGAATCTGTGATGCAGCAGTCACAATGTTTCTTTTAAGCTGATGAGACAGTTCACACAGCTCATCTGATACCAGTGACGCCTGCCCTGACAGTCACAGAATGTGACACAGTGATGGACTGGAGAAAGTTACAAGAGTTTGACAACTTTTGATTCACTTTCTGCGATCATATTTACCACTTAGAGCTGATCGGGGTCTTCCCTTTGTAGGCACTTTTGCAGTAAGCTTCATGGCCATGATTTACTATATCAACAAACTGTAAAAATAAATGTGTGAGTATCTATTTCACGAAAATGCAAGCCTATAATTAGTATCAGCCACTAAGAACAATAACGGGCGGCCATTTTGTTTCCCCTAGTAACGGATGATGGGGATGGCACATCTGCAGTTGGATACTCCAGAACGTAGATTATATCTTAACTACATAATTTTTGATTTGATAAGATATCGGTTTTCCGCAAATAATGTAAGCTGAAAATAAGATATTAGTTAAATAGTTTCTTTGTAATGCGAAAATTAAAATCATAAAATAAAACTCATTTCCTTAATGCACGATTTTATATATGTTCCAGCGCCTGTGTGTCAATGGATGTGGACGTACGGTTCCTGTCATGTAAAGACAATAGTTCGCGAAGTCTGCGAGTGTACGAACGATGAGGGCGTGAGAGACAGAAGAGATGGATAGATGCACGCCATCATGTTGCGGCGACACAGTACTGCTTGACTTCAGCAAGGTGGGTTGCACTCACAGTTCGTAGTTTGCGTTGATTTTTATTTATGCCATAGTAATGGGTACGTTGTGAGCGATAATAGGTTAAACTAACTACACCAGCTCCAGATGTTCGTGTTTACATTTTCAAATGCACATTATTACAATTATGCGCACACTTCTGGTGACTTGTATTTTAAATAATGATATAAATGTAATTTGTCACAATTAATATATCCTAGATAAATATGATATGTTTTATTATTCTAGTAATAAATTAGAAATTGTTGAGACTAAGAAAAATAGTAAGATGGGTCTAAGACTTAGTCTAACTCTGTCAAATAAATCCTTAGTGAGACCCCACCTGGATTATTGTATTCAGGCCCATTTAAAACAGAAAGATATAGATTTATTAGAATCTATACAACGAAGAATGAGCAGGATTTTTCCTGAATTAAGGCATTTAGACTATCCAAGTCGATTAAGAATACTATTAATAACAACTTTGGAGACAAGAAGGATGAGAGCCAATTTATTGGAAGTTTTTAAAATAATAAATGAGTTGGATAGTATTTTTCCTGCTGACTTCTTTATTATGGAAAATGAGCATGGCAAAACAAGAGGACACCCTTACAAAATAAGGCTTGATATACGAAAGTACTCTTTCACTCAAAGGATAGTAAACGACTGGAGTAGACTTCATAGAAGTGCTGTTATGTCCGCAAGCGTCAACTAATTTAAGGGTCACGTTGACAAGTATCTGAGAAATAGGGCGGAGGATTACACGAGTCAGCGATTGACTCCCTTCCTCAGCAACTCCTGGACTACGTAATAGAAGAGGATTCAAGGTGAATCAAGAGTAAGAATATTTATAGTCCAGTTAACTGGCCTAAATTATGGGGCCTTTTCAGTACGGTTTTACCACCTTGTTTCGATGTGTGTGTGTTTGGAATGTCATTCTACATCACTCCTGGTGCAAAGAAATCAAATATTATTGTTTTAAATTGTGTTTTATATCAATTTAATGCTGTCGAGTCAATGTAAACAAGCCTACGTCACAAACACAGGGCATGAGCAGTTAGCATATATCCTAGATGGATCAGGACCGGACGATGTCTTGCAGGTAAGTTGCAAAGTAAAAATAAAAAGACAATTAGCAGTACTTTTTAAACTTAAATTAAATAAATCCAATTTTTTCAGAATAAAATAATTATGAAGTCTTATGTTTGGGGACATTTCCGCAAATCTAACAACTCACGCCCTGGGACATTGGCTTGTTTACATTGACTCGATGGCATTAAATTGATATAAAACACATTTTTTAAAAACATATCTGACTTCTTTGTACCGGAAGTGATGTAGAAAGACATTCCAAACACATATACATGAAAAGGTGTAAAAATTGCTTTAAAAGGGTCCTAATAATTTAAGCCAGTTAACTGGGAGATTACCCAAGTCTGAGGGTGAGAACTGGACAGGATAGGCCCTGGACCCAGACCAGGCTTGGATTAAAATGAGTTATGTCCCTGACCCATGTCACCTATGTCCAAAAAAGTTGGATGATATTTCCAAAAAAATGTTCCACAAATAGTGCTAATATCCAATGATTTATGTTATGAATTAAGTGTGAAAATTTCATTAATTTAGGACATCTGGGAGACATATGACTTGCGACATAAAGTTCAACGGCCATGAAACAACCTGAAATGTTCCCATGACATGATAACTTGTGCCAAACGCCAGAATTCTCATGTTCCAATGCATCTCCATGTACTATTAGTGGACAGTCCATTGGTCATGTGGATAGAGTGCTGGTTTGTCGTTTGGGGAACTTAGATTTGAAACCTGGTGGTGAGTGGTTTGTTAAAATAGGTTTTTTACCTGGTTCCTCCAATTAACACTACAACATGCAGACTACTCGACCATCATATGGGGCTATTAGCCTATTTTAATACTCTGGCCTTCAAATCATGTAAACAGCATAGAGAGCATGCATATGTATTATTATGTACCCAAGTGACTTTAATAGCATTTGGATTTTGTTTAATTATTTTCATAAATGTATATTCTAACAATTGGTTTCCATGAAATTCACACACACACACACACGCCACGCCACGCACATGCACACATACAAGTGGTGTAAACCTAGGATGTATGTCTTGTGCTCTCACCAGTGAATATAAAATATTACTAATCATTACACTCTTGATACAGATGCAAGTGTAATAAAGGTGTCACTTTTTGTTTTAGGTGTCGCTGCCAGACATGTTTGTTCTGACATGGTGCGAGCCCAGTGTCTACTTCGCTGCCTTCCTCATCATCGTCTGTCCCCTCTACTGGAACTATGTATGTACACAGCCACTCTACTAGATCTGTACATACAGTCAGTCAACTCAGTCACTCTACATAGGAACATGTATGTAGTGTACTAGTATGCACATAGCCACTCTACTTGTTGGAGCTGTGTATGTACACATACTACACAACCACTCTAATGGAACTGTTTTTGTACACAGTCACTCTACTCTAACTGTGTATGTACCAGAGATGGAGTAATCGTACTCGTACTCGAGTACGAGTACTTTTTGAGTACTCGTACTCGAGTACGAAGGAAAGTAATCGTACTCGTACTCGAGTACATTACCAAAGTAATCGTACTCACGATTACTTCTCACGATTACATTTTTTCCATATGAACAGTTGTAAGCAAATATATTAGACAGATAAAAATGGCAATATTAGAAGTAATTTAATAAATGTAATAATAATCAAGGTATTCATTTTCTATTACTGTTAAGCATTTCATTTAAATAAATATTCAGTCAGATTTCCCTAATTAATACCTTCTCTTCACAGAGAAGCAACATCTCCTCACCCTCCTGCTTAGTACAAAGTACAAGTTATATTGTGACAGTCCCTGGGAAGCACTGCAGAAGATAAGCTTCCCCTAACATCTTGCTTTGTAATTTTAGAAGCCAGGCCACAGCCCCACCTGTACTGTTTGCTCTGTCAGTATGGTGTGAATGACTGGTCATATTTCCAACATCCAGAATCCTGACTGGGTCTGGGCGGTTAGCTGCTAAATCCCTGTCTATTGTGTTTAATTAAGTGCAAACTGTAAACCTGTCTAACTCCACAACTATTCTGGAGTCAAATACATTTATATACAAATATTCTTGAGGGATTACAAATACAATTACAAATACTTTCGAATACATTGAAAAGTATTTCAAATACTTTTTCATATATTTTTCAAATACTTTTCATTTTGTATTACTATGTAGGTAAAAGAAAAGCAACACACATATTGAGACATCTAGTTTATAGGCATAATTAGTGTTTTGCTCATATGATGACAGGCATACCAGTGCTAGGGAGTATTGTTATTGCTAACTGCACCACAGTGACAACTGACTGAAAGAGGTAAAGGCCAAAATACAGTGTTTGTTTGTTAAGCCAGGAGATCCATAATATAATGCCTATGTTGCCCTCAGAAGAGACACTGCTAATCATTGCTAAGATGTTGTGAGGAAGGCTCAACTTCAAAGTCAGCCAGAAAACCAGAATAACCTGGTGCCAAATTGAAGCCTGACTAAAGAACAAAAGGGGATATTGACCTATGGTCACTGATAGGTGCTAATCCATCCTCTGGCTCTGAGCAAACAAAAGTTGTGGTCACTGCAGGGCCATGGGGGAAGCCTGCTGTTAAGTGTCTTCATCAGTAATTAGCACTGTTGGGTGAAGTTGTTGTGCATTAAGGTCATCAGTTTGGCAGGTATTACATGTGACAGTGAAAAAGAAATGTTGATACTGACAATGTATTTGAAAAAAATATTTGAAAAAGGCAAATACTTTAGGAAAGTATTTAAATACAAATACTTTTAATTCCTAAGCATAAAATACAAATTTATACTTAAAAAGTATTTAAATACTTTCAAATACAAATGTATTTGACCCCATGTCTGGACCCATCTGATATACTACATATTTGAATTGGATACTCTTTTGAATACTCTGGTTTTGAAGTGTTGTTATTGTAATGTATTTGATCATGTGTATTTGAAATTCTTAAATGCCTCCTATTTGTATTTGATTCAGAAACCATAAATTAAATTATTAATCCAGCATTAAATGATTCATCCAATACCTGAGAAAGTCGTCTAATTATTAATAATAATAACACCTGGATAGTGGATAGCAGTAATCAGTTAGAACATTAGTGACACAACAACAGAACAAGAATGACACCTAGGGATTCCATGAAAGTCGCCTTTATGCTAGAAACAGGACATTCATTAAAGTAATCATGAAAGTAATCATGATTACATTCTAAAGTAATCGTACTCGTACTCGAGTATATTGTAAAGTAATCGTACTCGAGTACATTTGTTTTCTGAGTACTCGTACTCGTACTCATGCATGTTCAAAGTAATCGTAATCGTACTCGAGTACATTTGTATTGTACTCGCTCCATCTCTGGTATGTACACAACCACTCTACTCGAACTGTGTATGTACACCAGACATGGGGTCAAATACATTGAAATGTATTTAAATACAAATATTCTTGAGGGATTCAAATACAAATACTTTTAAATACAAATTTATTTAAATACAAATACATTGGAAAGTAATTCAAATACTTTTTCAAATAATTTAATTTTTCAGGATGTATTACTATGTAGGTAAAAGAAAAGCAGTTTTCATATATTAATATATCTATTTTATATGCATAATTAGTGTTTTGCTCTCATATGACAGGCACACCAATGCTAAGGAGTATTGTTATTGCTAACTACATCACAGTGACAACTGACTCAAAAACCTCTATCCACAGAGGTAAAGGCCAAATTATGTTGTTTGTTATGTTAAGCAAGGAGGTCCATAATAAAATGCCTATGTTGCCCTCAGAAGAGACACTGCTAATGACTGCTAGTATCTTGTCAGGAAGTGTGACAGCTCAACTTCAAAGACAGCCAAGAAACCGGAATAGCCTGGTGCCAGCTTGGCACCTAAAGAATAAAGGGGATGTTGACCTATGGTCACTGTCAGGTGCTAATCCATACTCTGGCTTTGATCAGACAAAAGTTGTGGTCACTGCCAGGGCCATGGGAACACCTGCTGTTAAGTGTCTTCATCAGTAATTAGCACTGTTGGGTGAAGTTGCAGTGAAGGTAATCAGTTTGGCAGATATTGCATGTGATCTTGAAACATAAATTTTGATACTGAAAATGTATTTGAAAACCTATTTGAAAATATTAGAAAAAGTCAAATACTTTAGAAAAGTGTTTATATACAAATACTTTTATTTTATAAACATCAAATACAAATACTTAAAAAGTATTTAAATACTTTGAAATAGTATTTGACCCCATGTCTGATGTACACAACCCCTCTACTGGACTGTTCTATGTACACAGCCCCACTTCTAAAATTTATAAAGCAATTTTTTTAGTTCAGAAGTTCACATTTATGCCTTATGCTAATCATGAGATTGTGTCCAGAAAGGTCTTACATTTGTACTGCATACTGCAGTTTACTGGCAACTAAACACAAAGGTAGTTGACAGTCTGTAACAGGCAGGACATGGGCAAAGACCTCTGACCCAGCATCCTGTTTTCATATTTTACTGTCATGGTGTTACAGTGGTGTAGCATTGGTTTCAATCGTCTTGGCCATTGTGGTTTTGAATCCCATCACCAACTGGGCTACTCATGTTATTATTGTTGTCCACTAAACAATCACCCCTGAACTCATGGCACATTCATTGTCAATCAATAAAAGACTAACATGACAAAAACAAATTTGAAAATGAAATGATAAATAAACAAAGAGTTTTGAGGGTGGGATAATCAACACAGACAAACCAAGATATTGTTGCTCCCATCCACCGAAGAATCAACTGGGAAATAGAAAGTGAAATGTATCATTGAATGGATGTATAGATAGTGTGGTCCACTTACGTAGTGATGATAGTTTACTGCTGCACCTACTGGTGGCAGCACGCAGCTTACTCGACTGTCGACTCGTGGATCGAGACTTAGACTTGGACCTTGGCGTAGACTGGGTTGACATCTTGATCAGTATATCCAACTCTACCCGGATACTTAACAATGACAACCTGACATGTACAAAACAATGTCTCCAGTGACTGAATCAAGCAGCTCGGACAGCTGTAGATGTTTTAACAAGCCTTGTGCTAGCTGTGTAATGTATGTTAATGCGAGATAATTGGAGACAGTAAGTAGACACATGGTCGATGAAGTCCAATTCATCTCTCATTAGTTGCTTGACTAATTAGGGCTGTTTAATCAGATGTTTAGAGCTGTCACCAGTGGACACCGAGGTATTCCCGGGTGTAGATCAGTGAACCGCGATTTATGGTAATTCTTCTTCTCATCATTATAAAGCTAACATACATTAACATGGCATGATAATTATGTTGTAAATGCATTAGTCATAATTAGCTCAAATAAGTAATAAAATAATTTTTTAACACATCATTATTTATTTCATACTTTTTTCTGCTTCAATTTTTTCTTATAATTTTCTTCTTGCAATTCAATTTATCAGATTAATTAACCTTCGGATGATACACATGTTTTACAATTCCTCCAAAACATTGACGTAAAATTGTGTTTCTGTGTGTGTGTGTTCATTCATTTTATTGCACCTTTGGCTTTTGACCCAAAGATTGGTGATGATTTTAAAACATACAATTTACATGTTAGATATGCACTGCTTTTGAAATTCCCAAGGTTGTGTCATATTGTAATTGTGGGTTGTAATTTTTGGGTAGCCATAGGCTAGTTCTAAATACTACAGATAAATCCTCCAAGATGAGTTGTACATTGGATGCCAAACTTTCTGCAATTAATCTATAAACCTCAGAGGAACACAAATGCCTTTTTTATAATTCCCAATGGATTTCCGTTTCATGCATTACATGTGCATAAGGCCATATTTGTAATCATTATGCATACTTTCTATGATTGGTCAACAGAGGTCAGTCAGATGGGGAAGTTTTATGTAATTTGCTTTGATGTGAAAACCTTCAAAGTTACAAGCATAATTTATCTCAAGGTAATCATCGTTTGACTGAAAACTGTTGTTTGCATTTGTTCTTATCGTTGTTGTGCGTGTTCCAGGTTGCCCGATGGGAACATAGGACTGATCGAGTGAGTGATTACTTTGGCTCACCGTTCAAGGGATTCGTCTGTTTCACCCTCTCCGTCATTCTACTGAGCTTCTGTCGTGACTGGAGGTAGGCGTCAGTTTTCACGCCTGACTCTGATGACAGCGTATGACTGAGTAGGGCCCATTTATCTGAAAAGTATCTAGAGCCTGTTAACTGCCAGGGAAGTCAGTGGTCCAGGTTGAAATGTGGCGAAGGTGAATATCTTATTGACATTTCACCAATATGTTTGACAGTTAACTGTGGACATAGACACATAGAGAGCGATGTGTTTGTATTCCCCAGTTTTCTGTAACATGTTTCTGTACTTATTGTAATTGTGTGTGGTCATTGGGACACCTGATGACAATCTCACTATCTGTTTTCACCTTTGCCGGTCTTTTGTTGTCACTTGAGATTCGCAGAAGTCGAGGCCTCACCACTCTTTGATGTTGCTCTGCCTGTTATGGTTCTGTCTGCCTCTTTCTGTCCCTCTAACCTCTAACTTCTAATCTGTCCTGGATGATGGTTTTGTCAGACCATTAGATTACGTGACATGTCCATACCATCTCAGTCTATGTCTTCTCACTGATGTCTTCATGGTGACCCATGTGATTATTTGTCTTACTTCATCTCTGGTGGTTTGTATAATATAGAATAGTAATATACAAAATGAACACATACGCATGTTCTATTAAGCAGAAGTTAAGAAAATTAAGCTCATATAATATATGGCATAGCAGACTCCTATTAAGACTAATGTATAATCACTCTCATAGGAGCCACCTTACGGTTTGGTAGTTGTCTACATTTTAAATATAATTCGTTATTTGTTATATTCTATTGAGATAGTGTGACTGTGAGTCTTCCTGTCGTGCTTCAGGTATCTGCAGGCAATCAAGAACCAATCACGTTGGTTTGCGCTGCAGCAGAACTCCATCCTCTGGCTCGGATACTTCCTCATTATACTCGGCAGCTCCCTCAATCTGTGCACTTTATGCTCCCTTGGCATCAAGGGAGCATACTTCGGTAAGTACTGGATGTATATGTGTGGTATATGAAATAGTAGTCATTCATTCGTCAACATTAACCAAACTAAAAGTGGCACATACTCACTGACTGTACACGTAGAACTACAGTGATTTAAAACTAACTGTTGCATTTTTAATATACATCATGTATATTAAAAATTCATAAAGAAAGAAAACACTCTCAACTGAGTAATACAATAGCGTATTGAAACATAGCTCCTGTACTACTTTTTATTTTAGGGTTCTTAATTTGCAGTAATACAAGTTTCATAAATTAATGTCTTAATAACAATAATACAAATAATTTTACAGCCATTGTGCCAGTGGGTTTGATAATATTTTGTTTAAGTCGTTTAGATATGTCAGCAGCAACACTTGGGATTTTGTGCGGGAACATTAATAATTATAGTATATTAAATATCACTAAAACTGCTAAAAAGTTGGTTAGTGTGTAGTAACTTAATGTCTTCTGAGGAATTTGTTTAACCAAAAATTAACTAAATTATTCTAAACCTTCACATCCTTCATTGCATTTTCTGTTGTTACACTGAATCTCTGTCTCTCTTTCACACACACACACACACACCACACACACAACACACACACACACACACACACACACACACACACACACACACACACACACACACACACACACACACACACACACACACACACACACACACACACACACACACACACACACACACACACACACACACACACACACACACACACACACACACACACACACACACACACACACACACACACACACACACACACACACACACACACACACACACACACACACACACACACACACACACACACACACACACACACACACACACACACACACACACACACACAACCCACACACACACACACACACACACACACACACACACACACACACACACACACACACACACACACACACACACACACACACACACACACACACACACACACACACACACACACACACACACACACACACACACACACACACACACACACACACACTTGCCTGCTTTAATGAAATACTGTCTCGTTGCCTCAAGTAAACTTTCATTCATTCATTCATTCACAGGTGAATTCTTTGGATTCTTGCTGCCGAGAAAACTGCAGAGTTTCCCATTCAACATTGTTGAGCATGGATTCTACGTCGGGACCGTCCTACTCTATCTGGGCCTGGCACTTGTGTGAGTTTCTCACAGGTCATGGAGTATGTTTAGTTATTGTTTCTTCAGGAAGTGATGTTGTCTGGCTTTTATATCATAACATGTTATGTAGTAGAAACTATATCTACTTTCACACACTGACCACCCAAATGTGTAGTAATGAATAATTTTTTGGTTGTAATTTCCGTATATCTGGAGGAATTTGTTTGTTTGCAGCGCAGCATTTTTGAAGGGCTTTTTTATGAGATGGAGGTGTGAATTACAGGATATGTCATTATGTCCCATCATCTTTCTCAGAATTATCCAAGGGTGCTAATCAGTTACAACTGAGCAATTTTTTTTTACAAACGATGAACTGTTGTATTAATTTCAAAAGATGCTGCTACTTTGTTAAAACATGTACAATCAGGTTTTGTGTCTGCAGGAGTGCCAGCCAGGCAGGTCTTATGCTGACCTTTCTTCTGGCCATTGTCTACAGGATCTCGTACTTATATGAACGGTGAGTACCTGGATGTCTAAAATGACGACAGTATTATTGAAACCACAGCTACAGCCTTTCTCACCATGAATAAGTAGGATTAGTTTATCCCAAAATGATGTCAGTGGTTATATGTCCTAATGTCAAGGCCAAACAAAGGTATTTGATCTAAAAGTCTCTATCATAACACAGTGTGTGGGTCTCACTCATATGTAAGTAGAATATTTACAATTATATATGTCTGGGACTGAAATTATGTAGATATAGCGTGTGTGCATGTTGTTTCAAGCAAGACGCATGTAGTAACACTGTAGCTTAAGTGCAGTACCATATTTGTAGTAGCTCTGATCTATCGGTGGCATAAACTAAAGCATATTACTAGATGTCTGGTTTGTTTTTCAAAACAGGTCTCGCTCAGGTAGTTTTTCATTTAGTCCACTATATTCAGCTTGAGTGTTTCCAATGGGTGAATATTACGTTCACATTGTGTATGAAGGAGATATTTTATTGTGTATGCCCATCGGGCATTTCTGAGAAAGCTTGTTCGATTATAACGAAGCTGATGACAGTCACAGTAAATTATAGACAGTTGTGCTTTACACATTTTAATGAACCAAATTGTAGAACTTTGAATATACTCATTGTATAACAAGTTTTGTTTTAAAACAACACAATTTTATACTTTAAATACACGACTAATGTAAAACTGACTGGCATGAACTTGCCAGTCACACTGCGTGCTGCTGAATAGTGTTGCACTAAAGAAACCAGCAAAAAAATAGTTCATTATTATTACTGTAGTGCATATCCATTTTGTTGTTGTCTCAGAGTCGAGTGTTGCAAGTGGGTGAACATTGCCGACAGCGCATATTCCTGTGCGTGGTTGTTGCAAATAATAGTGAAGTCACATTACATAAAAACGATTGTGGTTCGCACATTTTGTTTGTTAATATATTAGAAATTATTATATGGTTTAAGATCAAAACAGATGACTTCATAAAATATGTATTTGGTTGGCTCATGTAAGATTAAATCAGGTTCTCTGTTTTTATTTAGCTTTTCTCTGAACCGTGGTTTCTTACTTTCATTAGTTCTTTTGACCTTGATTTCTGCGTTTGTTGCTCCTCTTCTGGTACGTGTCAACTCTGACGTCACACGTGTGTCCCTCCCTGTTGCAGACCGTACATGGAGGACATGTACAGACCCCACCGACGGGTCAAACGTGTCACTGATGAGATCCACTGGGAGACAGTTCAAACGATGGTCTCTTGACCAAGTCACGTCTTTGGACTACATCCTGCATGCCGGAATACCACCGGTATTACTTGTTACTGAATGTGGTACCAGAACTATTTTATGCACTAAACGACCGCTTCGCGTGGTGTTGGACCTACATTCTGCGATGCTGTCGCTGCGTACTGTAGTTCTGGAACTACTTCTGTGGTGTTAGGCCTGGTGGTTGGTGATTTTGTTAGATGCAGATATATTTAGTGGGTGTTGAACTTTCACCCTTTTATGATGCCATGCACAAACCTCATTTGGGTGACTTGTTTTTTGGAAATGATTATTATCCCAGTGCATTGTGTCACTAGTTATGGATATTTAGTCAGTTGTATTTAGTCACGTCGTGCCATATGTGTTGTTATTGTGCCAAAATGTCGTAGGTATACCAAACAGACATCAGATCTGTTTTGCTAGTCTTTAGTATGATCTACCAACGCTGATATATTTACATTGTTTAGCGTGCACATGTTTCTGTGCAATGTTGAGTCTATTGCTCTCTATGTTGTATTTGTGTGCTTTTGATGTTTGCTTTTTAGAAGAAATGATCAGTTGCCAGTAGAGTTCTTTAGTTCGACATAGCTTATTCTGTGCCATGCCATGTGTACTCAATCGGGTCATAAGAAATGTTCCTAAAGGTGAGAGTTGTTTACCTTGCCAGCAGCATTGAACTATGTTGGTGTTTGGCCATCATCCACGTGAGAGTTATTGTATGCATTTATATTTCGATATTGTAGTTTTTACAACTAGCCTTTTAACTTTTTGGATGATTCTATACAGAACTGTTGTACGTGTTATGGCTATACACAAAGGCTGCCAACTATTTTGTCATGTGTTTTGTTTTATGTATGCTGTTATTGATGAAGAAAATGTTACATAACTTCTTGAAGTGACATGTGATTGACCTGCCTGCATAAGAACATAATCGACGTGTCATGTCCATGTGGTGGATTTTCTTGCGACTTTCCCTCTGTAATCAAGTCCAAATTCAGGTAAACAGATTCCGACCAAATTATGCAACACAAACCCCAATGGATGTGATATTATAAACATCTTTCATAGAACTAGCTTCACACATAGTAAGTCAACAACAGGCCTCTTCAAATCCGAGACAAAACTATCTGGGACCCATCGAAACAACAGGACGCTACTTATCAACCAAATAGAGATAGGGTTCAAACCAGCCTCACTACATTGATTCAATCCAGATTCATCCGTGCATAGAGCTGGTTCTGATCTCCCGCGAAAGGCCTGGACGAAGCTAAGGAGATGAACATTTCGAAACTAAAATGCACGTTTGGAATCTACGTGAAAGAGCTACTTGTGAATGCGGATGATGCAGACCACGCCATTGACCATTGCACTCTCTACGGTGCTTCACACGGAGAGAGTGGACCTAACGACCAGTGAGTGAATGCTCAACGACGATCTGCACGTTTTGACAGTAGACATATACGAGAGTTAGAAGAACAGAACCCACATTACGTACGACTGGAACAGGAAAGGTGCCCAAAACTAAACATCATTATATATGTAGGTATTTTATACTGGACTAGTTCCTTATTTTTGTTAATTTTGTTTTAAGACAATATTATTTGATAGAATACATTGATTTTTAACGTGTTACATCAACAAGTATTTTGTACACGAGTAACACGACAAACATGCACAGTGTGGTGAAGGCAGGCGTAACTTTTCATATGGAAGTCTTATGATCATTCGGTAGTTTGACTCGATTCAAGGAAGTCCTGAAAAAGGAAACTTATCATTGGATACCTCACACTAACTCTAACCGTAATAAATCAGCAGTCCCAGGTATATTTATATTTTACAAATATTGCGTTTTAAGACCGAAATAGCGCTCCGATATGGCGGCGCATAGCTTTATACAGAGACCCGTCCACCCGTCATTTGGACGGGTAAAAACGAAAATGGACGGGTAGTAATATGGGTGGACGGGTTGTGAACGGGTAAAAAAGGTCTTCCAAAAACATAGATATGCCTTGAAAGTGAGTGTAAATGGTGTCATATGTGTGTTTGTAGTCCATTTCAGGTCATCAGACACATTTAAAAGTTTGTAAACTGGCTTAACAGTTAACATCCATGTGTCCACCAAAACATGTGTGACTGGCAATAATGTTATCCTGCATAAAGCCATTATGGCCCCAATTTGTGCCAGCCGCAAGCGTAGCGGCCGTGTGTTACTGCGCCGTGCACATGAAATGGGCGATAAACAGTTTGTTCATAATGCCAACCGCATCGTCTTTTCGACCTCAAAAGTCCACTAAACGCGCTTCTTTAAACACAAATATGCGTGAGATGATGTTGAATAATTAAATTAAGAAAGTGAAGTATCAATTATTGGCAAAGATAGTTATAACGACAAAATTGAGATGGGTCCAAATTCTATATAACTCACATAAGTACCTGAAAAAGACCTAGGCCAGGAAATAGATTATAGAGAAAAATGGGTTCCGTATCCTTCCTAGACAACCCTAGAACTGTGGTTTAATAAGTTTAAGTGGACGTCGGAGTCCAGCTTTTGAATTGCCAAATATATTGCCATCTTGATTTGGCAAAAGTTAAACACATTCCATGCGACTGGCAATCGACATCGTTACATTTTCTATATAGTTTTGGTCGATACCCGAAAACACTTGTTTGAGCAGCTCCTGGTGGATACAGGAAACAACAACCTCACTCATCTTACGGCGAGATGACCATCGTCACTGTCCATTCGCGTCGCATACCGCACACTAATCTCGACGAAGGTGACGAGCTCACTTCACGCACTACTGTACTCACCTAGACGCGCGTGAAAAACTTATATGATCGTTTCTTGGTCCTACGAAAATAGGCTCGTTATTAAACTCCCACAGCTGTAATGGTCCATATCCGCTCATCGATTAACTCCTCTCCTGCCATGTTAGTTATGTAGCAAATACACGTCCTGTGACTTTTTCATATACATTTTAAATAATTGTGTTTTTTCTCACTTATATTGACCCTAAAGAACTGAGAAAAAATTGTTCGTGGGAAAATAATTCACGATAGCCGATGATACATTTCACGGTCATTTTACGGCTTTTTGACTGATATAGCTTTATTTTCATTTCTTTCAACAAAATAATAATTGCATTCGATTCCCCATACTACAAAACATATAAAACGACTCCGCGTTCAAGTTTCTATGCCGTTTATTGCTAAATATATAGCGATTATAATATTTTGATGACCGGTGGCGGCCATCTTGAATGTACACAAGAAAAGTGGGAAAAAATCGTTTAGCGATTATATAAATCTATATGATCAGGTCACAGAATGACACTATGACATACCCTGTGTCCTTGCTTGAGATCCTCGCATGCTATTCTTAGGCTCGCCTTCTATTATTGATCCTTGACCTTGATCGTCTGTCCGCTATCAACTGAGGTCAGGAGCAACTGCCCCATCTGGCGGATAGGTGGTGAATTAAAAAAAATCGGGGCAAAATGTCAAGTGATTACGTGTAAATCTCGCGCGCGAAAACGAGGCTAGGGGCAGTTGGGGGGCAGGAAATCCATATTCTCCACGTTAACGTATAGGACTTTGTTTTGTTTTTGCGAACTGTTCCCAAACAGAGTGTTTCAGTTCAGGATTATTACTAGCAGAATCAATGAAACACTTTGCCGATAACAATGTTCACGGAAATGATGAATGTTAATCGATTATTATGATGGTTGCCATGGCATTAGGATGATTAGCGGCAAGTAGTTGACTTGTGTTTGGCGATCTTGACTAATAATGATCGAAGAGTGCCATTTTTCGCGCAGTACAACCTGTTTGGGGCAAACGTATACATGTGTTATGATTATGTGCATTTAGACAACTTGTCAGATATAAGTGCTTATCGAAACCACAACGTACAGCAATATAAAATGCAAATCCCGTAAAAGACACATACGGCCTAAAATCGTGTTTATTATCTGCACTACAAAAATCGCTATACATCTATGATAGTGTGGTAAACTCAATATTAAATCGGACATTTAAGATAAGAAAGGTATAACACAAGATATTTAAAACCTGATTTTCATAGTATTCATCATTCGGAAACTACAATTGTTATCCATCGTTAGAATATTATTCTTGTGTCCAGTCCCCAATCAGCTCCAGGACCAGGCGCGCAGAGTATCGCCATGTATCGTGACTCACTTACAGGCCAGGCCCTATTCAACCAGGCGGATATTCGGTGAACAAGAAATCGCAGAATTTTATTCAAGTTAACCATATATCGTGGTACATAAAGAATCAACGTTTTTGCAAGTGCATTATAGAACATAGAACACTTTAATTAGCTAAATTAGCGTCACCTGTCTAATACGTGTGAATTACGAAAATAGGTAATTGATAAAGGTTATAACAGCTAATACATCTGAGCTGGGGCTCTTCAACAGACAGCGCCCTCGCGCGAATGGCATGAAAACTTAAAACAGTTACCGTAGTAAACGACAAGACGTCCGAGATTGAGTGAGATCTGTGCGCGTTTGGCGCCATCGGGGGGGGGGGGGCGTTATAATTTCTTTCTTCCGGGGAATAGGACATGTTCTACTATGCTCTAGTCACACATACTCAAATGATGTAATTATAAATTATGTAGACTCTCTATATATTTTTGGTAATATCATGTATTGGACTACTCGGTTTCTGTTTCGCAAACATAACGTGCAGTTTTCAATTTTTTTTTTAAATTGTTCAACAATGTATCAATATCATTAATCATAACCTTTTACTTCACCAATGGGTTGCAAATAATGCGTCAAACGATATGATATGCATTCTGGCGTTCAGTCCTACTCCAACTTGTACGGAGGCGTCACCGCACGGATTAAATAACACTAAATACGATTGTTCCGTTTAGAATAAGATATTACGAACAATAACGTGCGTCCATATTGTTTCCTTAGTAACGGAAAATGGAATATGACTTATCTGCAGTTGGCTACCATAAGAATATTATTTGGCTTTAATTAAACACGTCTTTCACGTTAATATATTACACCGATTATAAACAGTAATTTAAGCAACTTCTTAATAATGTGAACATTTATTCATTAATAAAAAAGTAACTTGCCAAATGGAGGATTTCCTGTAAGTTAGAGCGCCACCGTATCAATAGACGTTGACGTACGATTTCTCTCCCGTAATAACAATAGTTGCGAAGTTTGCGAGTCGACCCAGGTTGAGGACGTGAGAGGGCGGAGCGTGGGAGAGAGAGGAGATGGAGACATTTGAGGAAATATACGACTACAGCAAGGTGATAAACCCCAGATAAAGATGGCAATAAACTAGACATTGTTGAGGCTAGACACTGGACTCGAGTCTGACTCTGGTTCAGACAAGAAGCAAAACAAATAGAACTATTTACATGACCGGATAATTCGTGCCGCGTCATGTAACCAAGTCCAATACACGATTCTCATGTTCTAATTCATCTTTGTGTACTGTTATTAATAGAGGGCGCGGTGGTTGAGTGGTTAGGTTTTCATAGTATTTATGTCGGCTTCTTCTAATGGCAATCCGGTTTCGCGCTTACATTTCCCGGGCGTTATTTATAAACTATCCGGGTGATGTTTCTACGCATGCGCGATACATGTCAAATCATCATTGTGCAGTGAAACAAAACATTTATGGTACAAATATCGCAGGCTGTTCATTAGCTCTCCTTTGGTGATTATTGTGAAGAGGTGCTTAACATTTCGTTCAATAGAGCCTTCATATAAAAATATTACGTTTGTTTAAATCACAAACAGGGATTATGGCGCTCTGTAGTCAGGTGATATGCGCTTGCTGTCAAAACATGTTTCAAAACATGTTTGCCTCGTATTAATTTGCGACAAATAACTTCGCTGAATGGTTATATACGTCCTTTTGCTCATAGTGGCTGGTATATTTCAGACTAAAGAACTATTTAATATGAGATTCAATGGGAAGAATCAATGTACTTAATGATAACTAACTACGACTACTCGCGCATACGCAGAAACGTCACAAGGATACTGTTTAACGTCCGGAAAAATGTAAGCGCTACACCGGCTCTCAGACCGCTCGACCAGGGGCTTAAAATGACCCGGTGGAATCACGTGACCAAAGATTATACATTTCAAAGCATAATGACCGTTAACAGCACAAGTAGTAGTACAATTCAAGTGTATTAGTATTTATCAAATAAATGGCTAAAACGACACATTTGTGTAACTGAAAAACTAAACTGGCTTCGACGGAAGCCGTTCGCGCCTCAAATTGGAACAGTTTTGATTAATCCAAGACTGGCTACAGCTTATTCCGTCCTGTCACATCGTGCTCTTGGAGACTTGGTCTCTCACTTACAGGCTATGGCCTTTAAAAGCGCAGAAATTGTGCACACTTTCTGATAGAGCCAATTGTCTTTTACAAGACATGGAGGATTTTGCGCGGGTTTTTTTTTAAAGTAGGCCTTACTCAGTGTGACCGTTTGTTTGCAAGACATTTAGAATATGGCTGTAATCTGTCAGTTTCTTCAGGTTTTTGTTGGAGAGACAAAAATCTACTATGTGCGTTTTGTATTCTCATCAGTATACATGATGATGTCACTATTTGGTACACCATTGATACAATTGCAAATTACACAACAAAGGTGTCACCGACTTGTTTCAGGAGTCGCTGTCGGACATCTTTGATGAGTCGTGGGTCGAGAGAAGTGTCTTCATCACTGCCTTTCTCATTATCATCTGTCCCATCATCTGGAGCATTGTATGTAAAAACACACATCTTCCGCATAGCGTTTAGAACACTGTGTGGCTTACTGAAGTGACATTTAAATGAAGTTGAATATTTACAGTTTTTAACTAAGTTACTAATATGTTTAAAGTTTGCTTATCTTCTTAATCTTTATGCATGTCTAATTTTGTAAAGTCATTTTAGTATTGTAACGCATTTATTTCATTAAATTTATTTATTTAACTTGTTCTAAATTATGCATTTAGCCTATTTAGTTAACTTAATTATTTAGCTTACATCCATATATATTTATTTATTTTTTATTGTCAGCGCCTTTGAGCAGGTTTATAATCCGGATGTATGGCGCATGATAAATGTTTCCAAAAAATAATAATAATGTGTAGAGCTAGCTCCATAGCGTATGTTGATGCGATGTAATTGTAGACAGAAAGTTGACGTGTGGCCGACGAAGAGCAGGTCATCTGTCATTTATTGTTTTACTTAATCAGGATTGCCTAATCAGTTGTTTAACAATACCACCAGCTGTGTTGACTAAACTACTTTTATCTTGTACTAGTGTAAAATTACAAGTAACTCACCACCGAACAGAAGTAAAAGTAAAAGCACATTGAAAAAACCTTACTTGAATTAAAAGTAAAAGTACTTTCAAAACTTGAAGTAACAGTAAACGTAAATTAAACATTTGGTTTCAACATTACAGCAGGCCCAATAGATATAACACATCCACGGTCTTATATATAACAGACTCCTGTGTCCTGGGCTCGCTGTTTCCTCGCTAAGGGGCCGTTTTTATGAAGCATACTTACGAAGACGTAGCGGTCGGTATAACTTGTCGAAAGACCAAAACGTCGTAAAATTAATCACGCTAGTTGCATTTCACGACTCTCTGCGCCAGAGCTAATACATTAGAGCTGGATCTCTTCGGACATGCAGCGCCCTCACACTAATGGATTCAAAACTTACAACTGATTTTTGGATACCGTACTTAAACGACGAGACGTTCGATATTGAGCGAGATCTGTGTGCGAGATAGAACGCATTTGGTCTCACCGGGAGGGGGCGGGCAGTGCGCCAGCTCCTATGTAATAGCTCTGGCAGTGCCTTGAAATTAATAGGCGTAAGTTTACGTTAGTTGAAATATTTACGGGATGCTTCAGTGATGCTTCCGGCACGCTCACTTTCAACATATTTTGTAATGTTTACACTGGATATAATTTACATTCATCATACCATAGCTTGGCGTTTGGTACACGAACTGCAAAGGCGATTGTTTAGTGTAATAAGGTGTATAGAGGCAGGACACACACACACACACACACCACACACACACACACCACACACACACACACACACACACACACACACACACACACACACACACAAAAACACACGCACAACACACCACACACACACACACACACACAAACACACAACACAAACACACACACACACACACACACACACACACACACACACACACACACACACACACACACACACACACACTAAACAATAAAGTAATCATTTAATACATCATTAACATACTTTTTTCTGCTATTATTTCCCTATTACTGTTTTATAATTGTGTAATTGCCACACTAACCAGAAACGATTGACCTTTAGATCATAGCCATTTAGTATGGCGATAATGTATTAGTTGTGTTACAAGCGTCGTTTACACACACTAGAGATAATCATCGTTTGACTGAGAGTGTCTTGCAATTGTTGTATCTGTCCCAGGTTATCTTGGCGGAGAGTAAGTACTTAGTGTTCTCTGAGGTGCTCGGGTCCAACGTCAGAGCATTCGTCTTGTTCACGGTCTCGTTCATCACGCTCAGTCTCTACCGAGACTGGAGGTGGGTATCAGGGGACCATTCCACTGAGATTAAAAGCTCTTAATGAAAATAAATCCTTAAGCAAAATATGTTGTTACATTTTTTGATTATTTTACAAAACGCAAATATGCATTGTCATGCTACCAACGACACTACTTCCACGACACACCAGTGACAATGTCCCGTTGTCGCGTCATGGTATTGAAATTATTGCATCAAACTATATTTTAAAGTGCGAAATCGAGTTTAAGAGCTCTTAACAATGTCAGTGACATGGTCTCCTATTGTCACAACATGGATCCTGGCTCGGTATTTACTTAGGGTATAAAAAGGCACTACAGAAAACAAAGTAGAGACAGTTAATAATACACCAAGTATTATCATTATCAAAACGTATTCTCAATCTATGATATTATTGTTGATAAGGTACACAAGCATTTATGTTATATTATGAATTCAGATGTCATATCAATAACTGAATTATTTGTTATCCATATTACGTACTGAAATGCATACATCTGCTCGCAATGTGTACGTGAGCACATATAATAAATAAGTCAATGTATTATGTTTACATGGTGGTCAATTGAGTAACCGTCAGGTATAAACGAACAAGTTACTTTACTAGTCGTAAGCTTCCGATTGTTTTATGTATAACACACACATACACACATATATATATAACATATATATATACTATATATAATTATATATATATATATATATATATATATATAGGTAGCAGCCGTATGATTAATCTTAATGTGTGTGTCTCCAACGTTATCTGCTTGCGTATTGTTTCAAATTTGGAGTTACTGTAGCAGCAATCGTGTAGGGCCCATTTATGTCAGGTTGCCTGACATAATACTCCATATTTATGAGATAAATACTACACCCTTTATAATGGGAACGGGGATCCGTCTCGCTTTTGTCCGTGTGTAAGGTGGCAAACCTACTGTCATGACATTGGTGGTTATGGCTAAGAGCTATTAGACGAAATGGCTCGAAGAGGGAAACGCGTTTTCTTGTGCGTTTTTATTGCTTTCAGCCATTAATTATTATTTTGTGACAAGTGCACGCGTGTTGTACAGGTATAGTAGATAAACCATGTGAAGTTTGGTCATCGTATGTGATCGTTTTGTTTTTCCGAAGTGCGGATCTAGACTGTAAAAGTTCCCAATAAATGATTGTAATTTGGTAGCATACAGGAGGGCGATATCTGTGAGTGTTTCGTGTCGTGTCTCAGACATCTGTGAGTGTTCCATGTCGTGTCTCAGATATGTGTGAGTGTTCCATGTCGTGTCTCAGATATCTGTCAGTGTTCCATGTCGTGTTTCAAATATGTGTGAGTGTTCCATGTCGTGTTTCAAATATGTGTGAGTGTTCCATGTCGTGTCTCAGATATCTGTGAGTGTTTCATGTCGTGTCTCAGATATCTGTGAGTGTTCCATGTCGTGTCTCAGATATCTGTGAGTGTTCCATGTCGTGTCTCAGATATCTGTGAGTGCTCCATGTCGTGTTTCAGATATGTGTGAGTGTTCCATGTCGTGTTTCAGATATGTGTGAGTGTTCCATGTCGTGTTTCAGATACCTGTGAGGGTTCCATGTCGTGTTTCAAATATGTGTGAGTGTTCCATGTCGTATCTCAGATATCTGTCAGTGTTCCATGTCGTGTCTCAGATATCTGTCAGTGTTTCATGTCGTGTCTCAGATATCTGTGAGTGTTCCATGTCGTGTCTCAGATATCTGTGAGTGTTCCATGTCGTGTTTCAGATATGTGTGAGTGTTCCATGTCGTGTTTCAGATACCTGTGAGGGTTCCATGTCGTGTTTCAAATATGTGTAAGTGTTCCATGTCGTATCTCAGATATCTGTCAGTGTTCCATGTCGTGTCTCAGATATCTGTCAGTGTTTCATGTCGTGTCTCAGATATCTGTGAGTGTTCCATGTCGTGTTTCAGATATGTGTGAGTGTTCCATGTCGTGTTTCAGATACGTGTGAGTGTTCCATGTCGTGTTTCAGATACCTGTGAGGGTTCCATGTCGTGTTTCAAATATGTGTGAGTGTTCCATGTCGTATCTCAGATATCTGTCAGTGTTCCATGTCGTGTCTCAGATATCTGTCAGTGTTTCATGTCGTGTCTTAGTTACCTGGAGGTTCTCGAGAGTCAGTCACACTCGGACGTGTTAGCGTACTTCGCCTGGCTCGGATACTTCCTCGTTGTACTTGGCGGATTCCTCAACATGGCCATCATAGGTCTCATCGGCATCAAGGGAGCTTACTTTGGTAAGTACTGGATGATAGTGCATGGAATTTTTAAATGATAGTCATTCGTTGGTCAGCATAACCAGATAATAGTGTCGCACATTGACATAATATAACGGAAAGACTGGATTTTAACTACTGATCATTTTATGTTTTAGGGTTACTAATTTGATACATCATCACTCCAGAGAATTATTATGTTAATTATGATAACCTGCAACCATTCAGCCAGTGAATTTGTGAATAGTTTGTTTGTGCTACTTTGCTCATTTAGACATGTCATCAACAGAAACATCACTAAGAATATTGTGTGGAAACATTAACATATTATTTTAAAATCAATAAACAGGTTAACAAATTTGGGTAATGTGTGTTGTGTCTGTCTTCACGGGAAACTTAGCAAAATGTTACCTAACTGCTTTTGCTGTTACGTTGGTATATTGATATTGATGTTACAGGATATTTCTTTGGCATGGGCTATCCCACTTACCCATTTGAGCACGCCATCAGCGTCGGGACTGTCCTACTCTACCTTGGACTGGCACTTGTGTGAGTTTCTTGCCGTTTGTGGATGATGCCGAATGGTTGTTTCTTCTGAAACGGAGGTTGTCTGTTCTTATGCATCATAAAATAGTATGCAGTTGAAGCTGTATTTGTTCTAACACACTGACCTGTCAGATATGTTGTAAGGAACCTGCATCTGGTTGGAATTAACCATTTCAATGCTTCAGCCGCAAGAAGCTGTTCTCGCTGAATAATGCAATACCAGTGAGTTGACATAAAATATACCACATCATTTCAAATCAAGTTTTCAATA
This sequence comes from Ridgeia piscesae, assembly GCA_025642075.2. NCBI lineage: Eukaryota > Metazoa > Annelida > Polychaeta > Sabellida > Siboglinidae > Ridgeia > Ridgeia piscesae. The sequence continues at coordinate 512,312 of JAODUO010000184.1, forward strand.
GGAAATATATATTTTACTAATAAAAACTTCTGAACAATTAATAGACAAAAAGTAAAGTAGTGTAAATTGCAATTTAGTATGGACATAAATGTTTATGGTCTAATACCATGAAGATAATTACAAGATTTTCGTGAATGAGCTTTGCTCTCTCCGAACAATCTGTTACCATTTCTATGTTGTACGCATGAATTATTGTTTCTTCTGCAAACCGCGTGTCAATGGTGAATTTACCCATCTAACTAGTCCACGTTCGGACACTGCTGGTAGCCATTTTGGAAAATGGCTGCCATGGTAACCGGGATGCCAATGGCCAAATATCCAGATTTCTTCTAAATATATTAAGCTATGAATGTACGAAATGTGGTGCTTGTATCACAAAATGAACAATAAGTTAGCTATGTGGCTTCACTCGGATTACGATCTTTTCACTTCGGCATTATCTAGTCTGTTGTGAGTAAACCCGATCTGAATAGCAAACCTCGCGAACGCCGTATATTTGGCCTGTCCTATTGTAGCGTCACTGACAGGGTAAGACCACATCAAGGGTTCATCCGCCATTCCCCTGTTTGAAGGATTTATTTAGTGTTGAGTGAGTCCAAGTGAGTAATTTTGATTGGTGACGTCTTCTCGACAAGCCACTGTCTGGTTCTAACATCGTAAGTCAGGACAGTTTGCCGTGCAAGACTAACCCTGGCAGATACCTTACGCGAAGTACGGAAGTTAGCTGAGTCAAACTAATAATTGACTTCGCCAGTCGCGACGGCGTCTTCCGTGAAAAAGCGCAAATATACGCCCCAATTTGAAAATGGATTCAAGACGTATGAAAATCCCAATGCAATTACTTGTTCGCATCCTAAACATTACATGTAACTGTTAGCCACAGTTGGCCGAGATGTGTTTTATTATGGTCACCTAACCACATATCTGATGGACGATTTCATTGGACACACGCTAGCGGACACTGACGTAAACAGCAGCGACTCCTGGCGCACGAGAATATCTGGTTCTAGCAGAAATGAGGCGGTGTCAGGTTGGAATCTGTGGAACACTGAGGCAAGCAAATGTCATGGATGAATTTTCCAAAGCATTTCTGTGTATAGAAATTAATTACACTTCCTGTGAAATGTTCAATAAAAGCTATGGTCAATAAAAAATTTAGGAAACGAAGGAAACGTTATATGGTCGAATGTGGTACTACTACAGAGAGTGCGCCATTAAATCGGTCTGTCGTAGTGAAATAGATACGTTGTTGTTTGGAGGAAGGCTACAGTTTGTTACCGTTTAAAGGCCGATTATTGATGAAATGGAGATTTGCATTAAAGAATACGTTGTTATAGTCCATCGGGTCATGACCTTTCTCTGAATTATCCAAGCTCGCTGTTTCTCGTTCAGTAGAAATTGACCATGACATTGACCATTTCCAGTTTGGTTCCTTGAACTCCCCAAAATATACAGAATCATCCCTGGAGAACGTCGATTGTTTTCAAGAAAAAACTTAACGCACCCCGTTTACTGAAGATTTTACAGCTCTTCTTCAATGCCGGTTATCCAAAAGAAACGAATAAATGTGTTACAAAAACGTTTGGTTTGTGTGTTTGTGTGCTTGCAACAAGCTCTCTGAATTGTGAAAAACAGTGCCAATTTAAGAAAATAATAGTATATACTTATAAAGTAATTTACCGTTAATATATGTATCACGCATAATTGACGGTTAAAATCTGAAAATAGCCGATGACATTTCCTTTCTTAAATTATATGTAAGTATGCTGTAATATACGCATTAACTGACCGTAATAACTTAAGAAAAAGCTAAACTACAATACGAGGTACAAGAAATTCGCAAACGATGTATGGAAAATCACTCTAACCGGGAAACACTTTCTGGTATGTATAGGCCTTATCACTAACTGTAATATCATCCAAAGTTACTGTTAGTTTTATACGCATAATTGTATTTATAATTAGTTAAAACCAAGGTGTCACATTCATCTTGATCATAACAGCGATGTTTCGCAGTAACAAGACGATTTAGGCCATGCACGCACAAACTGGTGACGTATGAATCAGTAACGTGTAAGTAGTAGGGGTGTTCTAATGATTTAGGCCGACATGAATTTATTTAATGTTGTTCAATTATTTAGTGTGTGAAGTGTTTATATAGTGTACATTTGCTTGCATGGCCACTAGGACTGACTTTGCTCATTATATATGGCAACTTAAGCCTTACATTACATTAACAGATAATTGTACAAACATCGTTTTTGAAAGAGTGAGTCTTTTTGCAACAATGTGAATACAAAATGGTTGGCGGGAGTGCGCATCAGGCATTGTGTTTGAAGGAATGCGTCATGGATTGTGGAGTGTGAATCATGTAATTGTTTGCAAACATGTGAAACAAATCTTGTGTTTGCAAGAGTATGAATCAGGTAATGTATTTGCAGGAGTGTGAATCAGGTGATGTGTGTTTGTGTGTGTGTGTTGTGTGTGTGTGTGTGTGCGTGCGTGCGTGCGTGCGTACGTGCGTGCGTGCGTGCGTGCGTGTGTGTGCTAACGTGTGTGTTAACGTGTGAACCAGGTGTTGTGTGTGCAGTAGTGTGATTGAGACTGTGTTTGCAGGAATATGAATCAGGTAATGTGTTTGCAGGAAAGCTAGTCAGGCAGGACTGATTTTGACTATTCTTCTGGCTCTTGGCTACATGATGTATTTCCGTTATGATACGTGAGTACCTGGACGTTTACTATTACCACAATATCATCAAAACCACAAGTCATAAAACAAACACATCGTAATATCATAACTACACTATAGTGTAAACTGATCATAAATTACTGTATCGCAAAACAGAGTGTGAATGTCCCTCGTATGTATGGAATCAGCATATTTCTAACAGTAGTCAATATTATGCATATTTAAGATGCCTCCATTACGGTGATTCGTGGATTTGGAGTTTTAACAAATTCGCCCCGGTTGCCCCATGAGGATGGAATCGAGGGCCCGAGGGCAGCTGTCTATCATTGCCTTTTTCTGACTGCAGCTGTTGGCAGCGCATGTGCATGTTGTTCCAGACAAACGTTTAGCTACTATGCAGAACAATGACCTAATTGGTTTAGCGGTGGTCGCGCGGTAGAGCGCCGGACAGTCAATCGAGGGGACGGTGGTTCAATCCCACCTACCGCCGTTTCGAAACTTAGGCAATTTCTTCACCCCACATTTGCCTGTGTCTTTCGGAAGAGACACTAAAAGCCGGTGGTCCCTTCTGTCTGGTGTCTATGCCAGGGGAAGTAAAAGATCCCACACAGGGGGGTAAATGTGTAACCTGTAGTGGACTCACAAATTCTACAGAAGAACAACTCCTGCGTTAGCCCAAGTTTGGGCTGTTTGGAGGTAATCACCTAAGAACTAAGAATAAGCTCTTTGACATAGCGATGGCATTTAACTAGATGCAATTACTACGGGCTCCTTTTGTTGTCCAATACAAAGGTAGATAAGCTTTTATATGTTGTCCGTTATAATCTATTGTGTTCATGTTTGTGTTGTCCATTATCTGTTTTTATATCAATGTTTGAAATTATCAAGTTATATTACATATGAACTAATTTTCTTTGCTTTTGTGTGTCTACCACAAGCGTCTGTGAACGTTTGTAAAAATAAAAATGACGCTGATGTCACAATTTATTAAAAACAATTGCAGTTCACACACGTTGGTGCTGTTATTCAGACTTCAGATATACCACTCTCCAGGTATTCTTCACGACATCAGTACCTTTGGGCAACATTTCTATATGTCATGTTCGTCTTCTAACCAAGCAGAGTCACTGTTCACGATGCTGAACGGAGTTGTATCACGGATAGTCATATCGGTGTAAACATAAAGCTCATTGTTATTATTGTATTACATTGCACGTCCATTATGGTGTCTTGTCCCTAAGTTGAGTGTTTCAAATGGTTGAACATAACCTTTTCCTGCCGAACATTTAGGAGATTTTGTACGTTAATTACACGTCCGTTACATGTTTTCTGTGCACAGTTGTTATGAATATTAGTGAAGGTTATAGACGCCATATTATATAAAACACAAGTTTGTTTATCAACAATATATTTGAAACATGTCATATATTATTAAAAGATGACTTAATAAAATATGTAATTAACTCATGTAAGATTAAATCAGATTCTCATTATTTGTTTATCTTTTCATTCAACCATAATTATGTTCTTAATTTCATCAGTTTTTGGCCTCCGTGTCTGTGTTTTAGTTACCGTGTGATACGTGTTCGACTCGACGTCATGTTTACTCCCCTGTTCTTGTTCCAGGGAGGCCCAGAGAGGCTTTTTCAGACCATCGATGACCTCCTAGCAGACAGCTGACACGGTGGTTTCGTTACTTAAAAGGGGAGCCAGAACTACTTTATGCGGTGAAAGAACTACTTCAAATGATATTGGAACTACATTAAACTTGTGTTGCCAATGCTCTCTACAGTTTAACAGAGATGTCTGCAGTGTTGTCCCTGGTAGTTGACGATTTTGACAAGGGTACAGACATTTAGTGGATACCGAACTTGCCTTAACATCTGGTTTAAACATTATTATTCCTAGCATTACTTCCTCAAAAATGACAATCTTTTATGTCTACCATGGATTTACATAAGTCCATTTCAGCATTGACTGGAATATCGTACCGCTCCCTGACGCATATCTAGCTAGGCAATGGCAGGTATAATTTAGGGGAATTAACTTTAAGTGAACTCTAGCACAGTATTTGCGTCACAAAAATTATTTAGACACGTACATAAAACAGACGTTTACTCAATCGCAATATATTTATATAATTATATATATATATATATATATATATTATATAAAATTAATTATAAAGTATATATATATATATATATATATATATATATATATATATATATATATATATATATATATATATATATATATTATAGACAGCAACAGGGAACGGTAGTAAAAGTTAAAAGTTGAGAAAATATGAAGTAAAGATTAAACGTATCTAAAGCTGCATATGCTTCCACTTATCTGTATTTGAATCAAACGACTACACACACATGAGATCTAATGACAAACCAATTTTATTGCATATGTTCTGTCAACTCAATTCAAACAATATTCCCACGAATTACTCATTGAACAATATCATAACGCCTAAACGATAAGTGACCGCAGATTAAGCTGCGCGGCTAAAATAAGCCATTTCGGTTTACTTAACTTTATGCTCAAAGGGGTTGTCTTCTACACTAAATGGCGTAAGTCAAAAAGAACTTGCATTGTTTGTGTACATCGAATGCCGACATGACCAGTTGTACATTCCCCTAAAAATGTATCACATCGAAAGCCTGCAAACATTTAATTTAATACGGTAGATAATTGCTATTGACATATCTGACACTGATAATACTGTCAGGGAAAATTTTCAAATTCAATGTTGTAACACGCAATTAGATATATTAATAATTCTATAATGTCTATCTAGATTTTTCTGCATTATTAAGTATATCGTTGTGTAATTTAAAATATCAAAATGCCGAAGTTTCTGGGTGTTTCTTCGATCTGTTTTTGAATCTGGCAAAGTCGACTTTCTGGATGACTTCACAGACAGAAAACGCAGGCGACGGCATCAACCTTGAACCTCAATTTATGCTGCGCAGCTAAAATAAGACTTACCGATTTCCTTCAGCGCGGCCATAATTATTACGTTTAAGTTGGATTTGGTTTTACTAGCCCCATCTATTGAATGTAATTTGTTGCATTTTTCCGATTCAGTTCTTCAATTAACATTTCTGCGCAAAAGCATGCATACGGTACCATATTAAATATGGTAAGCGTTGCATAGATCAAAACATCAGTTGTATACATATTCGAAATAAAAAGTTATTTAAATTATGACGATTTACAACCAACGAAAGCAAGCGCCGTACTAGCGGGATCGAGATTCCCCTGGAATTCAGGTCTACGAAAGATATTACCGTTGAACAGAAAAGGTAAATTGATAGATTCAGTGAAGATGGCTTTTTAAATTTGTAGTAGAGTCTGGTAGAAGGAACATGTTTTGAGCTGTAGTCAAGGTGTACCCTTTTTAAATTCACTGTTGTAACTCGCAGTAAGGCATTGCTGTGCGTCTAGGACTATCTTTATTATTACTCATCGTCGTATAATTCTAGTTTGTGGGTGTACCATAGGACTGATTTTCAATGACGTCACAAAGAGAAAACACCGTGACAGCGTCGCTGATGGAACGTTGAAATTTCTCTCAGACAATACACCAATTCCACCACCATCCCGCCATCTGTCGGCAGTGGCAGAAACTAACGAATGCGGTAGAGACCCGTCTAGCCACGCCGCAGTTTTCACATGATCGATATTGTTTTACATGAGAGTTGTCCAGAAATATGAACAAAATGCCGTTTACATATAATCGTCATGTGTTTGGGTGCACTGGAAAGTTAACATGTCGCAGTTCACGAATTAGTAAGTATCTAAGCATGTTATATTTTCGTTTGACTATAAATGTGATTTACAAACGCGATGCTCCCTGTGCCAGCAGCCGCAGGAACCACGTGCTCGTAAGCACACGGTAAACAACCTATGTTATTGTGAAATAAATCTACTGCAGCTTCTTAACTGGTCAGAATTGTTGACTTAAACTCATTGCAATATCAAAACAGATAATGTATCTTCTATATTCATAGACTTGATATAATCTTACGGATGTAATAATATCATATCAATGAAAACTTACACAGTCTCTGTCGCCGTTACGGTCGAAGCCGGTGAAAATGCATTTGGCTATATTTATGGCTCTCTTTGATTTATGGAATAAACTGGTTATCGTAGTACTAGAGGAGAAAAATACATATATTTACCATCTGTGACACTTCATCTCCATCCTGATCCATTTCTATTGGTGAAATGTTCCGTTTTCCTGGCACAAACAAAAAGATTCTAACACGGCTACGTTTCAGTCACTCGTCTGGATCAATGCAAAACTTTGTACTCGCTTCAGGAGTTGATCCACAACTCGCTTTTTTTTACTATTGTTGAATGCGCATGCTCCGCGGAAATAGTGTATTCCTGCCACCTGCCAAGTGCGCGCTTGTGACGTCGCGCCACCTGTCGAATCAATTAGAACTAATGAAGAGTTCTTTCCCGTGTTTGTCTGAAATCAATTAATGCAATATTCCTGCGAATTATACATTGAACAACGTCATTACTCAGAAGTGGAATGTGACCGCACTTTACGCTTCGCGACTAAAATAAGTAAGTTTGATGAGTTCCACTTCGTTCTCAGAGGGATGTTCTTTCATATTAACGAAAACACATTACAAGAAGTTTGTCAAAATCAGTTGCAGTTTTCTTGTGCATCACAATAGTTGTACATTCCTCATAAGATTTGTGAATTGTTAGCAAATAGTAAAATCTATATACAGTACTTTGTTTCAGTTGCGTTTAATGTTCAACTCTATGCCGGAAACGGCATTGAAGGGAAAAGGTAAAGTCCTACATGAAACGTATTTCTACTCATCAACCGACACACATAGTTAATCTGCCCAATTTACCTGATGTATCTAGACCCTTAGATCATCCGTTTCCAAATAACTTTTTCAAATTGCTTTCTCTGTGGCTGCGCCAACAGTTTGGAATGAACTCCCTATTACGATTAAAACTTCTGAAAATATATACATTTTTCGTAAAAAAACAACGAAAACATCCCATGCTCCAATGGCAACAGTTACCTGTTCCCGTATGAATAGCCAAAATCATTATTTTGTTTGTTGCGCCTCTTAGCTTGAATTTGTAACGATATAGGCGCTAAAAAGTTTACAATTATTACTATTATAAAGAATTGCGTTTACATTTGTAGTTCTAGTAATATATTCTCATAAAATACATTTCTTTGAGATGTAGCCAAGGTCTCCATTCGATTAAATTCAACGTTGCATATCGTTTTAAAATAGTGCGTATAGGGCTATCGGTATAATGCATTTCGCTATTTTGGAGGTTTCTGTCAAACGTGTTCTCCATTTAATCATAGATGACGTCACAGACAGAAAACGCGGCGACGGCGTCATTGCTTGGAACGTCCAACGTTCTGACTAAAACGTTTGTGACGGCATGCCGCCTGTCGAACCAATTAGAACTAATAAATAGTTATGTTGGACGTTTTATCTAATAAATAATTCATGCTATATTCCAAAGAATTACACATTGAATAAATAAATAATAATATGAAATTTCGATTAGTTTAACTTTGTTGTCAATGGCCCGGAGTTGTATTCATCTGTAACGAACATACAGCAATCATATCAAAAGCACTTTCCACAAATCTACGTTAGACGCTAGAGGCGCTGATACGCAGCTAGGGCCTAGTTGCGTATCACCGCCTCTAGCGACTAACGTGGATTTGTTTGCATGTTGCTTAGCTGTATTGTCTTCCGCACGAAACACTATAAAAATCCTGCCCACCAATTGGCATTGCTGTTGTTAGCATTAAATAACAATGCCACAAGAATGTTGTGTGCCTGGATGCACAGAGAGAACGGGGCACAAATTCCGGTGGGCCGACGAAAAAAGAATGAAAGCTTGGGTCATTGCGGTGAAGAGAAACCACTGGCAACCGACAAAACTCAGCGTCGTCTGCGACCGTCACGAATTGTTCAGCTGAATCAGCGTCATATCACATCTGACGGTTGACATGACCGCGTAAATGCACCGGCATCTCAAATCGTCAAGAATACGTAAAAGACGGCACAACGACCCTAGTTGCGTTACAGCGCCATCTGTCGGGTTAGTTTTTGTGGTACCTCATTGTTCGTGCACGTCGAATGGGGAAATGACGGTGGATGGAGTTGATAGACGGGTAGCCGATCTTTATCATATGTGCTATGTCTTGTCCGATTATATTCATATCTTATTGATACCTGATGGATAACAATTCGGCGATCCCCTTGTGAGTGTATTCGCTGATCCCACCTTAGCATAAGTCACGGTTCACGTTCACGTAATAAAAAAGGGAAATATAGGGATTAACCAAGTAACCGAAATAGTTCTGCATTCAAAGACTACACAGCACTGTTGTTGGTTTTATGACTATGTACAAATTAATAAAGGCTACTAACTATATTGGAATATGGTGTTGTTCACGAAGAACAAGTTACACAGGTTCTTAAAGTGGCACATGTTATTGACCTGCCTACCTGAGAACGTGGTCTTTGTACGTCTTGTTCACGTAGGGGGGTTTCCCTCGACGTTCATTCTTTGTAATTAAGAAAATTAATCAAGAGGATACGACAACGTGAATATCTGTCATGAATATCGTCAAAACCACTAGAAGATTAGAAGATATGCCAAAACAAATACAATTACATATATAGATATTATTTTTGAATAGTTCCTTTTTTTTTTCACGATTGCTTTAAAACAACTTTATTTCATAGAAAGAATATTGGCATTAACAGATAAAATCAAGTTTATCAACAACACATACGCCAATTTTATATAATAAAACTCAGGTAATACTGTGACAATACACGTGATAATTCGCCTGTGACGCGAGAACGTTGTTCCCGGCCGTTGCGTTCACAATAGTGGCGACAGGGCGAGGGCAGTGACCGTGAGAACGCCCCCCGACAAGTTCGCCTCGACACTGTCTCCGTCGAGCGGCTCCTTCAGGTCGAACTGTCGCGACAGGGACGTCTTCGACACGACACTGTCGCGCACGTCCTCGTGTACGGCATTCACAGACAGCTTCAGGTCTTCCACGTTGACGACGATGTCGTCTGGCTTGTAAACAGGTCCGATGTCCACCCGTAGTTTCATGCGACGTAGTCCGTTGGCTTCCTTCGTGTACACCGGCTCGTTCGTCGGGATCTCGTCCGCGAAGCCGGCCGTGTGGTACGGCGACGCAGACCGCGGACCATTCAGCCCATCGGACCTACTACGATCGTTCACCTCTGTACTATCAGAGAACGTGCGCCTCGCGTCGTTCGGGTAAAGGAATGCGGCAGCGTGAGGCGCCCGAGAACTCATCGGTCTGGGGCTATACGCAAACCGCGTTGCACTCTTAGGGCTTGCTGCAGAAGGGGTCATCCCACTTCTGGTACCAATTCCTGCAACGCCGGGTGAGTGCGGGCTCTCCAGATTGGCTGCGAATTTCCCTTGCGAGTCAGGCGTGTTGACTCGGTGAGTTCCTGTGTGATCGCGGCAGAAGGCAACGTTGCTGTACGCTGGCGGCAACGGCGCGTACACTGTCAGGATGCCATCGCCCGACAGCACCGACGACAACACGTCGGGGTCGACCTCCGACGGCAGCGTCACCTGGCGAGTGAAGTGGCGTGTGCCGCGACCGTCGCGCGCATCCTTCTGCTGCACGGACACCGTCAGCGTGTCGTCGCGCACGTGCACGGTGACGTCACCGCCGACGTATTCGCGCACGTTGAAACTAACCTGCGGGCAGACAGAGAGATAGAAAGGATCACTGTTTGAGAACAGAATGTCAACTTCTTATTTTAGTTACAGTCGAGTCTGTACTCACATCTCGGAGATGACGAGATTTTCAAAACTCGCAACAGTTAATAACGCACGGTCCCCTAATAAAAATGTATGAACTTTATGTAATCGGAAGTTGACCATAAACCTTAAGTATACTACGAAATACGGAATTTAAAACATGTATTTCCATCCTAAACCCATGGGCCACGCAGAAGCTGGTTCTAACGATGAGCTTTGCGCATTACTGTTCATAAGGACGTTTACTCATGATATACAACGACCCTCCTCTTTGTCAGTTGATTTTGTTGCTTGGCCGTAAAAAAATTTGTTTATATCAACATACATATATACATACATAGGTAATATACCTGAAGGAGTGAAACATTATTTTTATATTCGCCGTTGATAATTTAAGTCGCCTTCTGAAATATAAGAACCTATCTATCACTTGCATGAAAATGCGATGTTGAACCGACATGACAAAACTTAAAAGATAATAACAGTCGTATAATAGATCGTAATATTTCATTACATGTCCCGTGTGATAGTGTAGTCGTTTATACTTCAGAACGTAACAATTAACGTTATAAAATGGCCACTACAATGACGACGACGATGAACTATTTTACACCCGAATTTGCTAGATGGCACCAGTGAACTAACTACACCGGCATTCGCTAGATGGCGACACGTGGCTACCTCGAACGTGCGACTCTTGCTGCGGGTGTCCTCGAGAATGAGGCTGCGCGCCGAGTCCTCGTCCAGACTGTCGCAACTACCGAACTCCTCTCGGGCGGGCACGCGGGGTCTCAGGTCGTGGAACTGTCGACACAGGCTGTCGAAGTTGGCGCCGAAGTCCCGGCCCATCGATCCGAGGCGGTCGCTGAAGCCGTGACTGGGCCAGTCCATGGCGGCCCGGCCGAACACGTCGTCGTGCAGCTGCCGACGGGACTCGCCGAACTTGTCCGAAGGTAGCCGATCGCGTAGGCCGAACGTGTCGTTAAACGGCGGCATTGCTCGGTGGTTTCCGCCGCGGTTTTCCATAGCGACGTCGGTAGCTGTAACGATAAAATAAAACTATGCATGGTTTCGTTATGGGAAGGTGGTGTAAGAAGATCACTGTCTAAGACGGTCACCCCTTATAGGCCTTTCTGTGAGGTGTTGCGTTTTATTCCGATCAGATGCAACGCTTCCATCCGAGTTTGGTGTAGGTCACATGCAACGTAATATTCCACACGAGGTGATGTCGGAAGAAGAACAAATATGTTAAGCATCGCTGCTCTAAAACAAATGTCGCGGTTTCGTAAGTCAACGTGAAATGTAACAAATGTATTTGTGTTTTGGAATATAAGTAATTAATATTTATTTGTGAACTATACATAAATTCAATGTTACATTGAATATGTCCGATTTCACCAAAGCTTCATTCAATATGATATAACGAACGGGGAAAATCTCAGCGGTGCCGTGATGCGATAGAGGGCTGACCTACATTACGTATATTTAATCATACCATGCACTAACAGTTACAATTGTTAACCAATAATATATTACAGTTTTTGTTACGCTATTTTATTCCAGGAAATCTATTTGATGGGGTAATTTTATCTCATGCTATATATATGCGGCTGTTTACTCTTACTTTCGGATAAAACAGTCCCTAATAACGTACTTTTTTAATAACTAAACAATGAGTTCTTAAATAAAGTTCGTTGCTGCACATGTCCTATACAAAGTCCAAGTTTTTAACCTAGAACATGACTTGGTACCTGTAAGTGCATACTTACACTCTTATCTTGTATAGCCGGGCCGTGTCGTCCCACCTTCTCCTGAAACAGTAAATTCGGATTAATAAAATGTGTGGTTCTAGCGAGGTACGGGTATGTATGTATAATGACATGGAGAGTCACACCAGTGTGTTGTGACACAAGGAATGTACTATTATTATCATTTTTTATGAGAAAGTCGTGAAGTCACAATACATTGGTGTGACGTCAAAGCAGAAGCAGTCTGTCGCGGTAAACGGACGGACGGAAGGACGGAAGGAAGGAAGGAAGGAAGGAAGGAAGGAAGGAAGGAAGGAAGGAAGGAAGGAAGGAAGGAAGGAAGGAAGGAAGGAAGGAAGGAAGGAAGGAAGGAAGGAAGGAAGGAAGGAAGGAAGGAAGGAAGGAAGGAA
>JAODUO010000184.1:532500-555000 GCA_025642075.2 Ridgeia piscesae
AAATTTGCATATACTGATTACAATAATGGTGACAGTAATAATGATAATAATATAAAGTAATGAGGCAGTATGATAAAAACCGTGTAAAATTGGCTATGTATAAATTATGTAATTCTTAAAAAGTATTAAACATAAACATTACAGACAAAACATTAGAACCACGCTATACTGCACTGATAGTAATAAAAATAAATAAGATAAATAATGTATGTATATATGTATATATCGTAATAATAAATTAGCTAAAATATAATGTTCGTTGTGTGAAATTAGTTATGTGGAAAATAAAAATGTCTTTAAATGCTTCTTGAACTGTGTAATGTTGCTGTTGTCACGTTTTTTTTTATTATATATATATATATATATATATATATATATATATATATATATTACAATATATGTTTTATTAACATGGAATAATGAAAATAATCGTAAAACATCTATAACGCCTATATCTTCGGTAAAACATATTATGTAGGCAAAGTCGAAAATTGGGGACAGGCAAGAGTCTTCATTGGAAGGATATTAAAAAATAATGAACTTCCATGTTAATAACTCACGCGGTGTCAAATGTTTTACTGAATGCGGTGAGAAAAACAAAATTATAAGTAAATTAGTCCACATACATTGATTGATGACACGAGGTAATTGATGAAGAGGTGTCTAATTTAATTGAGCTGTCGTAAGTGGTTTGGTTCACGTCTGCTCAACACAATAGGCCTACCGTAGGACAGAGCAAGTTACACGGTCACGTGGACTGAGGGCGACGTTTTATGACAAGACGACCAGGTTCACACGTCGGCTGTCAACAACGTCACAACACATGGCGCCTCAAACGTAATTGTTATGGCAAAGTTAACTTCATCGTGAGGGTTTGTGTCACCAATTTCATGCTGAATAATAGGACGTAGTGCAACGTGCAACTAGACGGCATGTCTGTAGCACCAGTTGCAAACCTGCCTGTGCATTGCAAAGCTGCCTGTGCACGACGACTAACAAGGGGAAATGAAATTAATCAATCGTACGTAGGATATAGGAAAGGGTGGCAAAACATTGGCACCAAACACATTAGAAACAGTTCAGAAACAATAACAAGATACTGGCATTCTTAGGGCGCTGTTGTGATTAGAGCGACGGACGTTCAAGCGACAAGAATCCAAGTCAGAAACCTGCTGTAACCGATTTGAACGGTGAGTACTTGTAGACAGTGGTAGACATTTATGTACAAATGATTACGTGTTACAAATGATTAATGATTACAGATTGACTGAATACTTCTATGCTGAACATGTATATAGGGGTAGCACAATCTATAATTTAAGCCAATAAAAAAAGCGTACACAAAGATATTTATTTTTGTCATCAGTTTATTCTCTCAACACGTACAACTGATTCCAGTGCATAAAGAAATAGGGATTAACAATGGACGAGAGATTGCGGTTAGCTGGTGGGCTACACCTGACACGAACTCAAATATTGGCACAAAACATGACCCAGTGGAAGCATTATATTCACGTCTATTCTCCAGGCAAAGAAATGGCCCAAGGGGGCAATGTTGGTGACAGTGGCGCCTCCTTGCGAAATACAATGAACTATTATGTTAAAAAATACATGGCAGGTATATGAAAACGGTTGAAACGTTAACATACACGTGTGTTGTACAAATATGAGGTCACACATGGAGGGCGAATATGGACATTTAAGAGGCGGTTCATGGCCATATTGTGTAAGCCTTGCAACGTAGAATTAAAGTTCTTATTTGTGAGCACATATAGGCGTCCATGTCCACTTGCCATCCAGAGGTAATTATCTCAGTGGCGATATGGTTAATTCTTTTTTAAACATTAATACGAATTGTCTTGAAGATGCTATTAAATACAGCAACGCTATTATTAATCAATATATATGATGTGGTAACATTGAACACGGGGGCCATCGAAACACCAATAGGTTAACAATAGCTGACATGTTGTACAGCTAGTCCTTATTTGATATAGATCCCTATGTCAATTTCGTTTGTCATAATTATTCTCATGAGAGTAGCTCAATCAGTAGATAATTTTCATTTACCCGCTACGTATATTATCCACTTTCACAATGCGTACGTTCCCATATTCCTATGTGTATTGTTGTTTTGTAAATGCAAAGGAAACACTTATGAATTTTAATTTGTGCTACTGACTGGTACACGAACGATAAATGGTAGCTTGCTGTTTGCATTTAATATTGCACGGTGATTTATTGCCCAGTGCGCAGTTCGCTTGTCGTTACGGGAGCCTCGTGTCGCACAGAACATAATAGACACCGGTACGTATCATTATAATTGACGCACTGACACCATGTTGTGGGTCATTATGTACATTTACATGTACGACAGTGTGTGCGAGGCATTGACTGCGAGTAGCGGCTGTCGTGTCGTGTGTCGTGTGTCGTGTGTCGAACTCGCACAGTTCAAATCGTCACTGTGTCGCTGTCGTGCACACGGTAGTGGACACACCCACGACGGTTTATCAGCGTTCACACGCTGACCAGCTGGGAACGCCGTGGGCGGTGGGCCGTTGAGGCCACGGTAGGTCGGACGAAGACGTGTTATACCCGAGCGACAAGACCGACACGCTCCACTGCACATGGTCTACTCGACATGTTGAGTGGCTCACTGGTGTTAACCGTGTTTACGTCGCGGGCATTCGGCCGAGTGCTGTCAGTCTAGGTCAGACGTCGACCAACGGGCGAACGTACGAGGGAGCGGACACAGGGGACGGACTCTGCGATGGCGGTAAGTGACCACGAACCTCATATGCGTTCACACAGGTAGACAGTTACCTGTGCACACCTGGCCGAGGTGAGATCCGCCCCAGGCAGGTGACTATTGGTCATACGGTCTCACCGCAGTGGCCAAGTTCGTGGGTATGGTGAAAATAAACACCGTGTAGGTGTTTGTTGTGTCGCCGCAACACTTTAAGGGTCACATATGTGTCCGTAGTTGCCGTCACCGTTCAGATCGTGTATATTTTGTCGTCAACGTGACAACCACGATTAACATGTCACTGGTACCTAACGGTGTGACGTCTATGACGAATGCTCAACGACACTGACACCTGTGTCAGGTGTTTCTACCTTACCTCCATGGCTTATCCTTAGATCGTCACACTGTTGATGACATCATTGACCTGAGTTTTATATGTCGCCTGTCCTTAGACTTCCTTCGTTCGCATTCCTTCGTGTGACCAGTTACAGTGTGTCCTGGTTCAGGGCTCTGAACATATCCGGGCAATTATTATATACTGTCTTTATATATACTGTCTAT
Organism: Ridgeia piscesae; assembly: GCA_025642075.2. Taxonomy (NCBI): domain Eukaryota; kingdom Metazoa; phylum Annelida; class Polychaeta; order Sabellida; family Siboglinidae; genus Ridgeia; species Ridgeia piscesae. Next base: position 535,808 of record JAODUO010000184.1, read on the forward strand.
ATATAATGTATATATATATATATATATATATATATTATATATATAATGATATATACACACAAATACATATATGATAAGTGATATGATGATAAATATATATATGTATATGATACGTATATATATATATATATATATATATATATATATATATATATATATATATATATATATATATATTATAATATACATATACCATATACCATATACCATATATATCATATATCACATATCACATATCATATATATATATATATATATATATATATATATATATATATATATATATAACACTTTTTTACTGAATGATAGACATGTATTGTATCCAACTGATAACGGTATTTGTCACAGTGTGTATTCAACGAGTGACCTGTGCTTTGCTATATTTAAACAATCACAACCAACATCCGCCCCTTGGTTCCGTGTACGGAGTAAAAGTAAAAATCGTCCCACGGCTGATGTGTCTTGTTTGCAGTTACATTCACTGGGTAAAGAAGCCTTAGTAAGTTAGTAAGATCATTTTTCCTTTTCCAAAGGTTTGTGTGACATATGTTCAGGATCAACTCAAATGATCATCTTCAAGTCGACAGAACACATGCTAGCGTTATTTAGGGATTTGATTGAGTTTTCCTCTGTCAGACTCTGTTACTTTATGATTGTAGCAGTACTTTTCCAAGTCTCTAGTTTCAAGAACGCTAACGACAACGTAACGTGCGTACACCAAACGCGTACTTATTTTACTTAAGCAACACTAACCGTCATACATCTTTACTCAGTTGCTTTATATAAATATAACTTACCTTTCACACATCCAAAACTTCTTTCAGCGAATACAGAGTCGTATTTGTCCATGGACAAACTGATATGACAATCAAGTATGATGAGCTTATATTTGGGAATGCTGATGGATCCCCAACTGAATGGCATGCTTAGGGGGCATTGTAATTTTTTTCGTGAACCGTATTTGCTCGAGTTGTCGGCGTTCTTCCTTCCGGTGTCTTCGGCGGAAGTCATCCACGTAATCTTTTCCGACTGGATTTTGGTCTACATCCCATACTACTTATCTGTATCTTTGTATAATCAATCAAATAGACATTGGCTCTAGTTTTTCGCTACAGTTCAAAGAAGTATGTGACATCAATTAACTTACCTTTGAATCGCCTGTGATTACCGCTATAGGTAACGTGCCTGAAAAACCCAAATAGCTGGCTATTTATAGTGATGTAGGCGTAATTATATGTGAACGGATAATGTGGTTTGCTGTAATTGCAGGTCGGCTAAATATTTCACCGATGCATTGAATTGGCGGTGTTGATAACAGGGAGACGAATAGGCGTGGTGTACCGCGCTTTACGTGGAATCCGATAGCACCTAGCTGCAACATAATGTTAGGTTTGATGTAGGCCCACGCCTCCGATATATAACAATTGCGCAGATACGATGAAAAATCCGACACGTAAAACACAAGTCTCAAGCATAATAAGATAATCCAGTAACAGTCGGTACTGACAGGCTTAGATTTTGTCTTTGGTCTCATTGTCTAACGCGGCGGGTTGAATGCACGAGCCCATCCAGCATGTACGCCGTGTCTTAGCGTAGTGATCCACGGGCTGAATACACCGTTGCTGTTGCTGACAACTAGTGATCGGTTCAGATTACTGCGAGATTATTGCACGGGAGAAAATAACAAGTCTGAACAACAGTAATAGCAGTTGTAAAGTCGGCCGAGTTTATTGAACTTCACACGGCTGCAGCAGACAGTTCAGTCCGTCTTGGCAAGCTTTCTATGTTAATGGCATTTCTCGGACAACTGCTGCATAGTCTGACATGGCCGCGTATTGCATAACATATCGGTGCAACTGGATATTTGTAAGAGTACTTGGTTAGCTATGCGCTCAGTTGTATTGCACATATATTGGCCCTACACATACACAGGGACTTACAACAAGACGTTGTGTGTGAAACACACACGATAACATCAATAATTTCTTCTTTTGAAATTGGACGTGAATAGAGTAAATTCGCGCAATGAAAGCCCGGTGGCGATGAATGTAAGACGTTAATTATATGGTGATTGTGTGGGAAGGCGTATTACGTTTTATGAATTCTGCGGCTTCTAAGACCTACACAATCATACTGTTCGCACTGGATCACTGGTGTCAAGGTAAAATCAAACGAAACAAACTACAACCACATTCAAACTTGCTTTGAATGTGATATGTGTTATTTTGTAATGAGGAGCATTTAACATGTCTATGTGAGGAAATCGTCAAAATATTTTTGTGTTGATTTTGGAATCCAGTCAATGATTTGAAACCATAATGGTTATAATGACAGACGTTCAAATCGACGATATAATAATGAACACATTCTGTGAGATCGACCTCACCCCGAGAGGCAGCTATCTCTCTGTAGATTTATCTGACAGATCTGTTATTGTTATGACGCGATTCGTATTCAGCGGCGTGAGTCCGTTACGCGTGGCTGCACACGCTACTCAATGGGTGACCTAATGCGTAGAACACTACTGAAAAGATTCCAGAACACACAGTTGACTACAAGTTAGACCGCGCCGCAGCTACAAATTATAGGCCCTGCAATATACTGTTCAAAGCTGATTTATATTGGTTTAAGTCGTCGGTGATGACACAGAGCTATTTGGTAGAGTTTTATATGTAGTTCTGCACATCAAACACTATAGCAATGAGCGTGGAGTCAGTGAAATATCGCGGGAAATGTGAATAAAATATGTGAACTGCGAGAACTGTTTATAGGGCGTTCTGATCAAGTCGGAGAAAGACGAATCTTGGAGGAATTGGGTTACGAAGGGGTGGAACGGAAAAGGCTGTACAACATTGCAGGAACTAGTCCTCATTCGTGTTTTTGGGAATCACGGACAAGAATATAAGACAACACTTGCTGTAGCGGTTACAGGATAAAGACGTTTTATCGTCTAACGAGTAAACACGATACAAAACGAACCCCGAATGTTTGCCGCTGTTAAATCCGTATGGTATAGAAAACAACACACGTGCAATGTTGATACAATGACTGTTTTAAGACATTTCTAGATCTACTTGGCAGACCGCGCTATCTATGTCGTAGCGCTGTTTACACAGCAAACATGCCTCGACACACATGCTAGCCATGTTTGAGGTGATAAATAGTCGAAGGTGCATTTCTTCGGACAAGTGAATAATAGACACATGAATAGACTTGCAAAAGTAGGCGCTTTGAAAGGATATGAACACAATCCTTTAGTTGGCATATAGGTCCTGTTCCGATTTAGGTTGTTGCACGGTCAATATCAATACAACACTGAGCTTTGCCGGTGCTCTCTCTCTCTCTCGCTCTCTCTCTCCTCTCCTCTCTCTGTCTCTGTCTCTGTCTCTGTCTCTGTCTCTGTCTCTGTCTCTGTCTCTGTCTCTGTCTCTGTCTCTGTCTCTGTCTCTGTCTCTGTCTCTGTCTCTGTCTCTGTCTCTGTCTCTGTCTCTGTCTCTGTCTCTGTCCCTGTCCCTGTCCCTGTCCCTGTCCCTGTCCCTGTCCCTGTCCCTGTCCCTGTCCCTGTCCCTGTCCCTGTCCCTGTCCCTGTCCCTGTCCCTGTCTCTGTCTCTGTCTCTGTCTCTGTCTGTCTCTGTCTGTCTCTGTCTCTGTCTCTGTCTCTGTCTCTGTCTCTGTCTCTGTCTCTGTCTCTGTCTCTGTCTCTGTCTCTGTCTCTGTCTCTGTCTCTGTCTCTGTCTCTGTCTCTGTCTCTGTCTCTGTCTCTGTCCCTGTCCCTGTCCCTGTCCCTGTCCCTGTCCCTGTCCCTGTCCCTGTCCCTGTCCCTGTCCCTGTCCCTGTCCCTGTCCCTGTCCCTGTCCCTGTCCCTGTCCCTGTCCCTGTCCCTGTCCCTGTCCCTGTCCCTGTCTGTCTGTCTGTCTGTCTGTCCGTTCTAAAGTATCTGTTTAACTAAACCTGCAATGCATTCGCTGTAATTTTACCGGGGTCATTTAACAGATCGTGTTTCGTTGCATTCCATTATTTCAAACACACGGTTTTCAGTAAAATATGAAACAATCAGAAGAAAATATTGTAAACAGCAGAATACTGCAGTTTATAATAGTATCCAATTATCATAGTAGAAAACAAATATGTATCAAGTACAATTTGCTTTGACCCGTATGTTCAAAAATTAAACAGTAGTTTTATCAAAATTACTGTACTACAAGTTATAAACTGTTTTTCCAAAATAATACTAGTTCTACTGATTATCAAAACTGAAATATAAAACGAATCCACAGTAGTATTAAGTCAATATGGTGGATATTTGTTCTTATTCCCGACATCTTCCGCCCACAATTGTATTTGTATGAGGGGCACTCGTCGACTGTGATTCTTAAGTATTTGTACGTTATCCTGTGTTATTAAACTGACTGCGTATATTACTTAAGCTATTTCGAAACTACATACAGTGTATGTGGACAGCAAAGGATCTCATTTGCCATGGACAAAACAGTTTAGTAAGCAACTCAATTGTGTAGACCAACACATTCAGAATATATGGCTATACAACTCTCCTTTGTCCAATCGGAAGAAGACAACGGTGTTAGTAAGTATGAATGAATGCTTTAATGAACTTGTTAGGTATTGAGTCAGAGATACTTTCCATTTCGATAGAACATGATGAAAACTGTATTCATGTAGCACTCCTCTTTGCTCAAGGAAGGACATTCAGTGGAAATAACATTTCTTCAAAGTACTCTTTATTGTTGTTTTCCGCGTTCTTTTCAAGGTGGTTTCTTAAATCTTAGTTTCTTCGGCGATAGGTACCCAAGAGCTAGGAAGTGTCTAGTTTTAATGTTACTGTGTGTTCAATTCTAAAGTCGGCCTATCACCGTTTGTGATCTCTTTCCGGAGGGTTGTCCAATCCGTGTCCACTTTCTGTTTTTAGTCTCTTTCATTATTCTGGTTTGTTCATTGGGCTCTGAGTTCGTATCTCATCATGAACTAGGGCCTCACCACGTTCGTGCCTCATGGTAAACTCGTTGTTCTTGCCTCATCACGAACTGTGTGTTTATACCTGACATTGCGTTAAATGTGTGTACCTCATCATGATACACACACACACACACACACGCACACACACACACACGCACGCACGCACACACACACACACACACACACACACACACACACACACACCGACACACACAGACACAGACACAGACACAGACACAGACACAGACACAGACACAGACACAGACACAGACACAGACACAGACACAGACACAGACACAGACACAGACACAGACACAGACACAGACACAGACACAGACACATACACATACACATACACATACACATACACATACACATACACATACACGCACGCACGCACGCACGCACGCACGCACGCACGCACGCACGCACGCACACACACACACACACACACACACACACACACACACACACACACACACCCGCATGTACAACTGTAGCACGAGCTGTGGTCCGCGCTACAAACATAGCTGCCAGGACGTCGCAACGTGCGCATAATTGACGGAACGAGCCAGTGGCTGTCGAATTGGTCAACAATGTAACACGAATACACGGAATGCGTCTAGTGTTTCTCGAGTATTCGTCCTTGCACGCAACACCGCATTCCGACGTAAAAATCTGAATGCGATGTCAGTATTTAGGGCCAGATCAATAATTTACTTTCGGGCTTCTTGTTCACATAACAAGCACCGGTTCGTTTGATGCGGTATTGGTCTTTATTTAGAATGAATGCACGCTCACACCATACTTACATGCCTAATGACATTAGTATTCGTTCAGGCGTGAAGCTGGTTGTTACAACGAATGATATTGTTGCGCTTGAGCAGTCTGCAGTGACGTTGTCCTGTGTCACCGTTATCGACGTGACACAAAACGACTGATTCTAGTTTTCAACCGATGTTTGCAGTTACATGAAACGACCGCCCCATCAAATCAACCCGTCTTAATTTTATATGTACGCACATGGCTTTTTGGTGTGCACGTGTGTGTTAGCTCTCTGTGTTTGTGTTTGTGTGTGTGCGCGTGTGTGGTTATGTATGTGCGCGCGTGTGTGTGTGTGCGTGAGTGTGTGGTGTGTTTGTCTATATATATATATATATATATATATATATATATATATATATATATATATGTGTGTGTGTGTGTGTGTGTGTGTTATGTGTGTGTTTGTGTACTTGTGTGTGTATATGTGTATGTGTGGTGTATGTTCTGTGTTATTTTATATATATATATATATATATATATTGTAGATATATATATATATATATATATATATATATATATATACAAATACAAATACACACACACGCACACACCCATATATATATATATATATATATATATATATATATATATATATATTTTGGATGTGTGTGTGTGTGCGTGTGCGTGTGCGCGTGTGTGGATGTGTGGATGTGTGGATGTGTGGATGTGTGGATGTGTGGATGTGTGGATGTGTGGATGTGTGGATGTGTGGATGTGTGGATGTGTGTGCGTTTGTGTATGTGTGAATGCTGTGTTGTGCCTCACTGGACGTGTTGTCGTGTTTCAGTTGTGGACGTCGAGACATGACACCAGCAGTGGTCCTGGCGGCACGATCCCCGTCCTACGCGACAACGACGACACGGACGACAGCCTGATGGAGCGTAAGATGGACGCCGAGGCCGCCTCCGTCCTCCGCCAGTGGGACACCAACGCGCAGGTGCAGCGCGAGACCTTCCGAATGCGCCCGAAGGCGTCGCCTAGCAACGGACCGGAGCGCCGTCGCAAGCGGCTCTCGAGCACCGGAAGCTCGCGCGCGACGCAGACTAATACGTCGGCGTCGGACGCGACTTCCGGTTTCCCCGAGATCGACGTGACGCGCCGGGAAGACACGCTGTTCGACACGAGCGGGGAGAGCGTGGACGAGGACCTTCGTCTGCCGTGGTACGCGACGTGTCCGAAGACCGGGCGGCGCATCTTCCGGATGGAGTTCGACGTCACCGGATACGACCGACGCAACATCAGCGTGAAGGTGGCCGGAAGTCGGCTCGTCGTGCACGCCACGCAGCGGCAGAGCGTCGACGGCCGGAAGAGCACGACCGAGTTCTGTCGGCGCGTGAAGCTGCCCGGTGACGTCGACGCGCGTCATCTGATCTGCACTGACGTCGACGGACGCCTCGTGATCGAGGCGCCGCTCAAGGTCGACGCGCCACCTGGCGGCGACGATGACTCGCACAGCGAGGAGCCGCTCAACACGCCCGTCGTGAAGTTGTCTGACGACGGAATCAAGACACTGCATCTGCTCGCCGAGGTCGGTCGCGTCTTCCACGCCGATGACGTCATCGTGCAGTTGAAAGGCAACGACCGGTTGTTGGTGAGCGCGGACCGGAAAGAGGACAGCCGGCTCGGTAAACTCTCGGCCTCCTTATCTAGGGAGTTCCTCCTGCCCTTCCCGATCGAGCCGCGCACGCTGAAGGCCGGAATGACCACAGACGGACTACTGAAAGTGTCGGCGAACGTCGTACGTGACAATGACGTCACAGATGTCGTTGTTATTACAGATCTAACACCAAATGGCAATTCAAAGTGAACACCGTCCATGCTGTACAAATCATACAGTAATATATTATTCTCTGATACGACATATTAGGAGGCGCAAACATTGATGACGTCTTTGAATATTTCGTCAGAATGACGTCGTGTTATATTGACACGTGACGCTGCGGTACCAACGGATTAACGTTGTTCGTCTTATCTTATGCATTTTGTACAACATACCATGTTAATTAACCTTATCATGCTGAGGCTCATAACATAGGCGCAGTGCAAATGATAAATAATAAACATTTCAAATATTGAAAACATTAATACAAATAAATAAAATTATGATTTAATTGCAAGATTTATTTTAACATTGTTAATGGGGGGGGGGGGGTTGCATATGGAGTCATGAAAGACTGTTATTTGGCATGTTATGAGTACATATAACGACGAACATTTATTACTTATATATAACTATATCATCCATCAACTGCATAGACAAAACACTCGCAAACACACACGTACGAAAACCTGCATATAAACACGAACACATCTGCACACGAACACCCACAAACCAGAACACTCGCAGACAGTTTACTCTTGCACACGTATATTATAATAATCATCATACTCCGATCTTATTAAGCCTTCAGTTAAGCTCTTTCAGCAGATGCATGATTAGTAACCGCCATTTTATTACCTATTCAATAAGGTCGTGTATCAATATAAATATTGATGTAAACAAACATTGATGTAAACAAACAAATGGATATTCGTGCTCCAAAGCCTACCCGGTCAACAGGCCACATTTATTGACGTTGTACGGAATCGACTATACAATGAACATGTGTATTAACCTACATTGTTAATACGTTGTCAATACAGTGTCAACGTTATCAGAACAACGTGCTGCATATCTTTAGATTGAATCACTGGGTGGCTTTAAAATGGCAGTCACACGTTGTGGACTAAGAATTGTCTGATCTACCTAAACGAATACATCACAATAATTGTACAAATATATGTTAGAATTGTATCAATTATATAACACTGGTGTGACGAAATTGATTTGTGATTACCAGCTCCACGTCCGCTAATGTCCAATTGCCACGTAAAGGTACGATTTTTACAGTGTTTTGCGTGTGTGCGTGCGTGCGTGGTTCATGTGTGTGTTAATGCGTACGTGTGTGTGCGTGTGCGATGTGGATGTATGTGTGCATGTGCGCAAGTGTGTGGGCGAACTGTCGGTGTGTGCATGAACGTGTGTGTATTCTACACGTGTATACGTCACTATCTCGTCCCAGAGAATCTCTAACAACATATTCCGTCTTTGCCGTGGCTTTTGCGTCGTTTTCATGTCCCAACCCCTCCTTGCGGACGCTCTTGTTTCTGCTCCACTGGTCACTGGCACCTGGCCTAAAAGCGTGGCCACAGGTGGAGAACCCAAAAAAGAATAAGGAAATGGTCATATATGTGTATACCTTGCTGATGCTAACTTGCAGAACCATGAGCTTTTTGCTATATATTTGAATTGAACAAGAACGGACACAGTAGCTAATGGTCATTTAATAATGTGGGACCTCGTCTAAACGCGGGGTGAAAGGTGAAGAATCCAAAAAAGAATAACGCAGTGGTCATTGCTGATGCTAACTGACAGAAGCCTGAGTTTATTTACCATAATTATATGAATTGAACAAGAACGGATATAGTTGGTAATGGTCATTTAATAGTTGCATCCAACTGGAATAACAACATAGCGCTCGATATGGCAAAGCCTAAGCTCTAAATAATAGATAGTATCATCGGTGTACAACAAATACATTATTAATGACAAATAAAAATAGCAAAGGTGGGACGGTAATTTCCACCACCCAGCCTTTTGCAAAGGAGGCCCTACCCTCACCCCATTTTAAGAAAAACAACCAGCATAGGAAGCAACGAGTAACGTAAACACATGCTAGTAGTGTTAATAGTTGTATTCAGTCGTCGCACGCGGTATGGACCGTTCGCTATGCTGTGTTGCCGGTGCGACATCGGTGGAAATTGAGACTGACCATCGTGAAACCAGGGACAAAGTACCGCCACTCTCGCTGTTTACCCAATACACGAGGGCACGGCGTTTTATATGTACTCTTGCGAATAGTGATTGTCATAGAATTACAATCAATTTATTTAAAAACAAACAACACGAAAAAAAAAACTCAAGTAAGTAACTACTTAATAACAAGTCACGTGGTATGTTATACAATCATGAAGAAATTATTATGTTTTGAAAAGAGTAGACGTAAAGTTGTACATTTATAAGTGTCTACCCCTGTGAGTAATTTGACAACATAAAAAAGTAGATTTTACCATCACAATAATTATATTTGTTATGGCAATATTAAGGTTTTTTCTTTTAGAAATTATTTGGTTCCGCTAAAAATTGTATCCAATTATTTAATAAATGGTAAAAGGAAAGTGTTCTGGTCTCTGCAACTAAAATGAAAATATATATTAATAATTGGCAACCATAATCCATAATGTTACGGCATTAGTTTACTGGAATGACCTTGTTGAAAACACAGCATTGCTATTGTTTCGACAGCGCTATTTACATGGAAAGGCTGCATCGTGAGTGTATAGTTATCCCACTTAACGATCGCCAAACAGGGTACACTAATCTGGTTTATAACATCCACATATTTCGGCGTACAGTTGGTTAGCATATGTAATGATATCTTCACTGCTACTTATGAACCGTCCATTGTGTCAGTTGTTTATTGCTATTGGGAGAGGTTTATAACCGTGTCACCACGTAACCAGTAGAGCAGACACCGACATAAATAACCGCCAACTTTGCTTTGTAAACCCACACGGCTCTAATTAGCAAAACGTTATGTCCACATTGTGCGTAATATGACACTAAGTTGAAAGTTTATTTGGGTACATTGTTTTTACATACAAGGATATAGGAATGGGTTAATTAATTAACTCAGGAGATTCAATTTGGAAAATAAAGGCAAACATCGGATAGTGTGTACTACAAGTTACTGGTACTATGTAGATACATTTCGTGACCTAATTTGTCAGTGACCCAATGGTAAAGAAAAGTTGATATAGTAGCCAATAATATATATATATATATATATATATATATATATATATATATATATATATCATGCTATTATAATCTTACTTATTACCGACTAGTAAAATTAAGCAACATTTTCTGTTTTATTATGATTTAAAGTCAGTAGCGTTTTATATCTCAATACAGTGACATAATATGAGCGAAATGCGAAGCAGCAAAAATAATTTTGAAAAATAATTCTGCTTAACCGGCTTTAGCTCGGCTGCGTAATTTCACCGAGAAGATGTGAGGGACTAAAGCGTGCTGCCACATCACGGAGCCTGGGTAATCAAGGCTACATGCATAGTACATATCAATAGGCCTGTAAGTAGGTCACGATACATGGCGAGACTCCGCGCGACTGGAGCTGATTGGGGACTGGACACAAGAATAATATTCTAACGATGGATGATAGTTGTAGCTTCCGACTGATGAATACTAGGAAAACCAGGTCTTAAATATCTTGTGTTATACCTTTCTTATCTTAAATGTCCGATTTAATATAATTATAGTTTACCACACTATCATAGACATATAACGATTTAAGTAGATCAGATAATAAACACGATATAGGCCGTAGGTGTCTTTTACGGGATTTGCATTTTACATTGCTGGTTTCGATAAGCACTTATATCTGACAAGTTGACTAAATGCACATAATCATAACACATGTATACGTTTGCCCCAAACAGGTTGTACTGCGCGAAAAATGGCACTCTTCATTATTAGTCAAGATCGCCAAACACAAGTACTTGCCGCTAATACCATGGCAACCACCATAATAATCGATTAACATTCATGATTTCCGTGATCATTGTCACCGGCAAAGTGTTCCATTGCTTCTGTTTGTAATAATCCTTCGGGCAATATAACTGAAACACGCTATCTGGGAACAGTTCGATTATTACAAACAAAAACAAAACAAAGTCCTATATGTTTACATGGAGAATATGGATTTCCTGCTCCCAACTGCCCCCAGCCTCGTCTTCGCGCGCGGGACTTACCCGTCGTATAGTTGCTCAGTGCCACAGTGTGGGTAGATAATCAATTATTTTAGACCAACGTGCAAATGTGCCGCCACCTGACGGCGTGTAGGTAATAACCTAGGCGCCGTCAAGTGGCAGCACATTTGGCGTACCGCGCATTTTGGAGAGTTCACGATCGCGACTGAGTGTCAAATAAGCGAGAGTATTTTAATGACCAAATCTCCGTAACATATTGAGCTGCGGGGATAAAGTCACGTGGAGTAACAAACACACATTGTTAGTCCTAGTGAATAAAACACCACAAATTCAAACGTCCCCAGGGATCAAACCTTTCGTTTATCACATGTTAAAATAATTTCTTACTAAAACACTCACTATAAAGACAATTATTTGTGTGATTCTAAACAGTCTCGGTTATGAGAAACACAATATACATACTCGCACACGCACATACGCACGCTCGCATCCACACACGCACGCAGCACGCGCACGCGCACGCGCACGCGCACGCGCACGCGCACGCGCACGCGCACGCGCACGCGCACGCGCACGCGCACGCGCACGCGCACGCGCACGCGCACGCGCACGAGCACGAGCACGAGCACGAGCACGAGCACGACCACAGCACGAGCACGAGCACGAGCACGAGCACGAGCACGAGCACGAGCACGAGCACGAGCACGAGCACGAGCACGAGCACGAGCACGAGCACGAGCACGAGCACGAGCACGAGCACGAGCACGAGCACGAGCACGAGCACGAGCACGAGCACGAGCACGAGCACGAGCACGAGCACGAGCACGAGCACAGCACAAGCACACGCACACGCAACGCACACGCACACGCACACGCACACGCACACGCACACGCACACGCACACGCACACGCCACGCACACGCACACGCACACGCACACGCACACGCACGCGCACACGCACGCGCAACCGCACCGCGCACGCGCACGCGCACGCGCACGCGCACGCGCACGCGCACGCGCACGCGCACGCGCACGCGCACGCGCACGCGCACGCGCACGCGCACGCGCACGCGCACGCGCACGCGCACGCGCACGCGCACGCGCACGGCACGCGCACGCGCACGCGCACGCGCACGCGCACGCGCACGCGCACGCCACGCCACGCACAGACCGCACGCCGACGCGCAACGCACGCACACGCACGCACCGCACGTCGCACACGCACACGCACACGCACACGACACGCACACGCACACGCACACGCACACGCACAACGCACACGCACACGCACACGCACAGCACACGCACACGCACACGCACACGCACACGCACACGCACACGCACACGCACACGCACACGCACACGCACACGCACACGCACACGCACACGCACACGCACACGCACACGCACACGCACACGCACACGCACACGCACACGCACACGCACACGCACACGCACACGACACGCACACGCACACGCACAGCACACGCACACGCACACGCACACGCACACGCACACGCGCACACGCACACGCACACGCACACGCACACGCACACTTGCACACGCACACGCACACGCACACGCACACGCACACGCACACGCACACGCACACGCACACGCACACGCACACGCACACGCACACGCACACGCACACGCACACGCACACGCACACGCACACGCACACGCACTAGCACACGCACACGCACACGCACACGCACACGCACACGCACACGCACACGCACACGCACACGCACACGCACACGCACACGCGACAGCGCCGCGCACGCAGCGCACCGCACGCGCACCGCACCGCACGCGCACGCCACCGCACGCACGCACCGACGCCACGCCACGCACGACGCCACCGCACGCGCACGCGCACCGCACCGCACACGCACGCACACGCACACGCACACGCACACGCACACGCACACGCACACGCACACGCACACGCACACGCACACGCACACGCACACGCACGACACGCACACGCACACGCACACGCACACGCACACGCACACGCACACGCACACGCACACGCACACGCACACGCACACGCACACGCACACGCACACGCACACGCACACGCACACGCACACGCACACGCACACGCACACGCACACGCACACGCACACGCACACGCACACGCACACGCACACGCCACCACACGCACACGCACACGCACACGCACACGCACACGCACACGCACACGCACACGCCCACCACACGCACACGCACACGCACACGCACACGCACACGCACACGCACACGCACACGCACACGCACACGCACACGCACACGCACACGCACACGCACACGCACACGCACACGCACACGCACACGCACACGCACACGCACACGCACACGCACACGCACACGCACACGCACACGCACACGCACACGCACACGCACACGCACACGCACGCACACGCACACGCACACGCACACGCACACGCACACGCACACGCACACGCACACGCACACGCACACGCACACGCACACGCACACGCCCACCCACACGCACTGCAATGTCCTCCCGAATCCCGACGACCAAATCTGTCAAAGGACCGAGTAAAGTAAAGCAAAACAAGACAATGGATGTTGTTTGAAACAATTAAGTACAGTCTGGTAACAATTCCACACTATACCGTGGCAACAGCGTTACGCTTCAGCAGAAACGGATGCTCGAAATGACCATCTCCGATGGCGGTTCGAGTACGAGTGGATGAGAAGATGCGGCATACAGCGCTGAGCAAGTCTGGCAGACAGTTCGCCCAAATACACCCACCCACGGGTTCTAGTGCTCATCTAACATTGCCGCAGTCACTATAACACACGGTCGGATCCCGTCAGTCTCATCATAGCTCTCGTCAGGATGCTGTGCGAATAAACTAATATTATTGCGAGCCAAAATCGCAATAATGGCATTGTTATTCCGACTATAGATATCTATTACCCCGACCGTAATATTTGACTGAAAACTCGCCTGGGTCAAGTTTGTAGAAATGTCAACGACAGAAATTATGGTAACGAAAACGTTTTCGCCAAGTAGGTGGTTAGTAACGAAATAAAATGTATTGTTACTATAAATAAAACTATTTCCTTGGAAGTAGAAGTACTTAGTGAAAATTGTACTTTACAAAAACTACCAGTACTTAAAATAGTAGGATAGTGAAGTATGTCTACAATGTTACCTACCACGGCTGGTCTACGATAATGCCTGAGTAATGAGGTAGGGATATTTTATTTTAAATAAGTAATTTTATATCATTATATACTATTATATGATTTTTTTTATAAATATCAAGCGCACACACTAAATTTCCCCATGTGGACAATAACATGTATGTTTAAGGTAATCGCAACACGCATCTGCACCAGCTAATAAATTTAACAATTAATTTATGTTCATTAGCTTTATACATTGTGGTAAACGTGCTTGAACATACTTTTTCTTTAATATATATATATATATATATATATATATATATATATATATATATATATATATATATATACACACACATATTATCGAGGAAATAATATTTGTAATTGAGGACAACCATTTGAGACAACGTAAGTTTCCCGCGTTCCGCGCAATAATCATGTTTAAATTGCACTTGAAACATCATTTGTATATGATAATATACAACATAGGAAATTGCTTAATCAGATGTGACCATCTAATTAAACTGTGTGCGGTGTCTTAATGACTTGCTCATTCTTGAACGGTCACGCGTCAACTTCGTATGTTGATTAAATATAAATAAATATTAATTCATATTATGCGTGTGCCATCCCGTCAGTTTAACCATCCCGTTGATGCCGTAAACCAGAGCTAATCTGTTATTTAAATCAGCGTCCTGTAAATAGGTTTCTCCTATAGATATCTAAGTTTCTACAGTAGTGTCAGAAGACGGCTATTCTTCAAAGAAGCGACAACCAGAGCACTGAAATTGATCGGCTCGGGTAGAGAGAGGACAGCGAATAGTGTGCTACATTTATGAGTGAGTGTTGTTTTAACTACACGTGTGTGTACATGTATATACGGTAGCGTGTGTGAAAGTGTGTTCAAGCACGTTTAGCACAATTTATTTAGCTCATGAATATAAATCGATTGTATAATTTAATGGCTCATGGTTTTTACGATTATCTTAAACATTTTAGTGGAGGATACTAACACACCGGAAGCCTTCCTTGAAAAACAAAACGACAACGTGACCCAGTGACGACAACGTGACACTGTGACGACAACGTGACACCGTGACGACAACGTGACACTGTGACGACAACGTGACACTGTGACGACAACGTGACACTGTGACGACAACGTGACACAGTGACGAGAACGTGACACAGTGACGACAACGTGACACTGTGACGACAACGTGACACTGTGACGACAACGTGACACTGTGACGACAACGTGACACTGTGACGACAACGTGACACTGTGACGACAACGTGACACTGTGACGACAACGTGACACTGTGACGACAACGTGACACTGTGACGACAACGTGACACTGTGACGACAACGTGACACTGTGACGACAACGTGACACTGTGACCATTTGTTGTCCACAGTTTTAGTACCAACTGTTAGTGCTACTCGAATGTTCTTTTTCAATAGTGTTTCGTCGAATTTTGCATTGAAGGGCGAATAAAATAATATGTTTTATACAGTTATATATTAAATTCTCCCGAATTCCAATATTATATAATTTTACAAGAAATACGCAATTTACGCGGTTATTAAAACCCCGGTCAGTGATGTCGTTGCAAGAAAACAATTACATAAAACGTATGTGATTTTAAAATGGTAAATTGGATTAACTTGCTGTTTGGAATAATGCCTTTATATATATATATATATATATATATATATATATATATATATATATATATATATATATATATATATATATATATATATATATATATACTACATTGTATGACGCTCGAGTCAAGCTGCAATTAGATTTGACCGATTCGGGAAATATATGCAAGAAAGCTGAAAACCAGTGGTAATTATTAATTAGTGAATTAGTTTTACATCCAAACTGACTGATGTGACTGGTTTTTACTAATAACGTAACAATAACTTAATCCGCCGCAATAAACGGAGCGCTCCTGGTTAGTTGGAATGTGTTTGTTCGGTTGATGCCAAGTCGCGGCGTTAATCAGACTTAACTATTTAATGTGTTTCTTTGCAGGAATCGTAAACATGGCCGGAAGACGTGAACAAGTCGTCCTGTTGGTTTTCGTTTTGCTTTGCCTTCTCCTTGTAGACGCCGGTTGGTACATGTCTTACACTTCGCTCGTAAAACTGAATTATCACGACACATTAGTCTGGGTTTTGAGTTGTTTCGCTGGTCTGGAAACGCGCGCGTTTTATATCTATAATTTATTATAAACAAACTATTTTTGTTTGTTTGTTTTTCACAAAAATATCCGTCTGTTTGGCATGATATTGGCTGAACGTGAGATACACAGGACCCACAAGGACAGTTGGTAGATTAAGACCTTTTAACATTCTTCAGGTGGTGGGAAAACGTCGGTGGGGCAATAAAAAATCGAAGGGGTATACGTGGAGTTATGTCAAAATCATTTCATGTCTTTTCTTACATGATTGCAAAGATGATTATGCCGTCTACAAATATGTCATACGATGTCACAACAAATCTCCATGCCTTTTTAATTATAGGCGTTTGAAAATCGTCATAGCTTAACGCATGCACCAGCATTTTGACTCAAATCTGTAGCGCGGTGAAATTTTGCATGTGATCTTGCGAGCACACACTGAGGGTTCGTGGATTTAGGATTTTTCTGATTTAGGTTGGAGATTTAGAAAGCTCAACATTTCAAAATATTTCAAAAGGCTATATGTGACGTTCAATCAGCGAAATTTCATTTTTAATATTTCATCATAATGATAAGTATGCCTTTTTATGCGTGTCACTGGATGTGAACGAATGAATTAATAAAGTTAATTCTTCAACAACAACAACAACAACAACAACAACAACAACAACAACAACAACAACAACAACAACAACAACAACAACAACAACAACAACAACAACAACAACAACAACAACAGCAACAACACAACAGCAACAACAACAACAACCATCACCATCACCATCACCATCACCATCACCATCACCATCACCATCACCATCACCATCACCATCACCATCACCATCACCATCACCATCACCATCACCATCACCATCACCATCACCATCCACCACCACCACCACCACAACAACAACCCCAACCCCAACCCCAACCCCAACAACAACAACAACAACAACAACAACAACAACAACAACAACCCCAACAACAACCCCAACAACAACAACAACAACAACAACAACAACAACAACAACCCCAACAACCCCAACAACAACAACAACAACAACAACAACAACAACATAATAATAATAATAATAATAATAATAATAATAATAATAATAATAATAATAATAATAATAATAATAATAATAATAATAAAAAATAATAATAGTATTGCTTACTACTACATAAGCTGCGAAAGATAATACAGTACAATTCAATTTCATGATTGTTGTGTCGGAAACTATTCTTCATACTTTTTAAAGTATTGGTACTTGACACAAATAGTAACTCTGCCTGCCTCACGTTAGTACTTTATTACATTGTCACGCCTAATTGTTGCGGACGTTAAATACTACCCGGAAGACATTTCTGCGCATGCGCGTATCTACTGGAATGTCTATTTATCACCAGCTGTGATTGTCGCGCTTCAGTTATTCGTGCTTTTATTTTATCTGGGTGATGTTTATGTGCTTACATTATACAAAGTATGCTTTCTGCAGATATACAGTTTCAGTCGAAAAAGTTTCCTCTTCAGACATACGTCACGTGACGTCATTCTTGTGATTGGAAACGAATCATATCCAACTACTGGATATTATTTATCACCGCTTCATCTATATACTAGTGCAAAATATAATGCTTTACACTAGCACATAAACATCATCAAGCTAAAATATAACGTTCGGGTAATGACAACGTCTTGCGTAGGAGCAGGCGAACTATTTTTGGGACTAGCTGAAATATTGTAATGCAATGTTCAAACGTATTAGCGCGAGTGACTGCCTTTTATACTAGCGTCAAGGGTAACCTGGTTAGTTAATAATAATTGTAGTACGTTATATTACGCAATCATGTTAGTTTTTATTTTAGTAAAAACAAAACGAATTGATGCACTCGTTGTATGTTGATTCAAATATGAATGTGTTTATTTGGATAACTACGTTGCCAGCCATTGTACATAGTTCAGCAGCATTTAGTTACATTTGAGTGTAGCGAACCGTCGAAGGTAACTGACGTTTTCCTGTTTTAGTTCACTCCCTTGAAACATTGGTCTCAATTACCGTTCGGTATAAAATTGGATTAATTTAAATATTATTTCTCATTTCTGTGGACTAATTAACTAATGTGATATTGCCGGGATGGTGAATTAAGTAGCTGTTGTGACATGACATCTCTTAGAGCAAACACTACTGCACAC
>JAODUO010000185.1:0-10000 GCA_025642075.2 Ridgeia piscesae
GTGTGAGTGAAACACTCTATGCACGTGGCCCTGAATTCTCACTTGAAGTTTGAATGAAATACACCGTTCAAGTGTGAGCGTAAGTCTCATTAGTATTTGTTTACTGGTAGTAGCATTTGGGTTACATAAGCATCTACACTGTCATCTATTTCCGTGTCACTGTAAATGTATAATTAAGTTGTTTACTCAGCTTGGTTGTGTTGATGTATATATTGATATATTAAGTACTTATTGGATGTGTTCGAGGAAGTGCGAGCAAGCCATTGATTTAATCCTCAATGTTGTGTAACTCCTGCCCCGACATTTCGCTCTAATCATCACTAATGTCGGTGTTGAATGCTCTTGTTGATAACAATAATTAAATCACAGTGTTTACACAGACCTTCCAAAATTAGAACTAAAGGTATATTGTTGCTCGGTCGTGTATAGCAGATTGTTAGCTGATGCAGTGATACCACGAGTTATGCATAAAAAGTATAAAACAGTTCATAAATCTGCATTTTCAATGTCGAGGCACGCGGTATATCGTGCCGTTGCGTGTTGCGTGCACACGTACTTTCCCAGAGGGGACCGGGAGAGGACCTCTTCAACCTCACCGTGCATCCAATTAATTAACCTCAGGGTCAGCCACTGCACCGCGTGTCCTTCACACATGCCGACGCGGCGAGACCTTTACAACGCTACCTCCCTGCACGAATTGTTTCGGCACCACGTAACAAAACCGTCGAAGAGCTCTTCGACATCCCTTGATGAGTGGACGAAGCTGGTGAGTAGACGCACTCGCATCGCGGGCGTAGATACATGACAGGCGGTGCGAGGTGTTGGCCGGAATAGCTCTCATTCCACTGTGTGTGAGTGGAACAGCTCTCATTCCACTGTGTGAGTGGAAGAGCTCCCATTCCACTGTGTGTGAGTGAAACAGCTATCATTCTACTATGTGTGAGTGAAACAGCTCTCATTCCACTGTGTGTGAGTGAAATAGCTCTCATTCCACTGTGTGTTAGTGCAATAGCTCTCATTCCACTGTGTGTGAGTGAAACAGCTCTCATTCCACTGTGTGTGAGTGAAACAGCTCTCATTGCACTGTGTGTGAGTGAAACAGCTCTCATTGCACTGTGTGTGAGGGGAAAGAGCTCTCATTGCACTGTGTGTGAGTGGAAGCGCTCTCATTGCACTGTGTGTGAGTGGAAGCGCTCTCATTGCACTGTGTGTGAGTGGAAGCGCTCTCATTCCACTGTGTGTGAGTGGAAGAGCTCTCATTCCACTGTGTGTGAGTGGAAGCGCTCTCATTGCACTGTGTGTGAGTGGAAGCGCTCTCATTCCACTGTGTGTGAGTGGAAGCGCTCTCATTGCACTGTGTGTGAGACGAACTCCTTCACAAAGTGTTGTTTATAGTGGATGAGGTCGGGATAAGTTTTGTGAGACACCCAGCGGAGCAGTCGCTGCATGATACTGGCACCGCTGCAGGTAAGCTTGTAAGCTGCAGCTTATCGCCTGACTCTGGAAGGCGGTTAAATTTTATGTAGCATGGAATTTTAATGTGTCTTTAGTAACGCGGGAACACAATTGATTATGTGATTTGATGTTCACTTTTTGTCTCAACACCATTGTCTGTAATCTTACCTTGAAGGTCATCGTGTTGTATTTGGCCTCACAGTGGTTATCAGTACTGCAGTGTATATAGATTCCTGTTTTTCAATGGTTTCTGGAAATGTTTTTGAGCATTTTGTGTGTGCAAAGGAAATTAGTACATTAATATACACGGTGATGGATATGTAAAATAGTTATAATAGCTGGGCAGTAATTGTGGCGTAGCTGAATACTTCCTGAAGTTTATGTGTGAATGAACAGTGATGTTAAACTTAAGGCAATTTGTTCAGTCCTGCTGACTGGTTACTGCACATGGACAATTATTTATACATTACTTTTCTGATTTAAATAAATAATCGTGCGGCATGATTCTACCTCTGAGTCATCTATTCTTGGCAAGGAACAAATACGAAAATATTTTCATAAGTATAACACATTCTTTCAGCAGAATGTAGCCCGTTTATGAAAGCATCGGGGTGGCCACATGGGGTGGGATTATAGGGTAGTTTCCCTCTCGTGGTATGCCCTAATGCTGACGAAATGTGAAGGAATTGTAAGAAGGGATTGGCCTGAAAACACTTAAGAGTGAAAGAGTGGAAAACAATAAAACGAAACTACAGAATTTTGCAGCAGGGGAACCCCACCGCAAAGCAGCAGGGGGGCCACCCCACAATGGAGCAGGGGGTCCACTCAACAGAGGGGCTCCACTCTGTAAAGGAGCAGGGGGTCCACCCTGGAAAAGAGTAGGGGTTTCACACCATAAGGGAGTAGGACAAGGGAAGAAGAAGCTGCACCATCCCCACTGACAGTGCTGTGTGGCTGCAGGGACAGGGACACAAGGAATGTGTGGAGAAGACACTCAAAGCAGGTTCATCGACAGTCGCCTCCACGTCCACATCCTCCTCCACCTCCACCTCCCTCCTCCACCTCCACCTCCACCCCCACCTCCACCCCCTCCTCCACCTCCACCTCCACCTCCACCCTCCTCCACCTCCACCTCCACCCCCTCCTCCACCTCCCCCCTCCACCCCCCCTCCCCCCCCACCCTCCTCCACCTCCACCTCCACCCCCTCCCTCCACCTCCACCCCCTCCTCCACCTCCACCCCTCCACTCCACTCACCTCCACCTCCACCCCCTCCTCCACCCACCCTCCTCCACCTCCACCCCCCTCCCCTCCACCTCCACCCCTCTTCCACCTCCACCCCCTCCTCCACCTCCACCCCTCCTCCACCTCCCCTACACCCCCTCCTCCACCTCCACCCCCTCCTCCACCTCCACCTCCACCCCCCTCCACCTCCACCCTCCTCCACCTCCACCTCCACCCCCTCTTCCACCTACACCCCCTCCTCCACCTCCACCTCCTCCCCCACCTCCACCCCCCTCCACCTCCACCTCCCCTCACCTCCCTCCCTCCACCCCTCCTCTCCACCTCCACTCCTCCTCCACCTACCCCCTCCTCCACCTCCACCCCTCCTCCACCTCCACTCCCTCCTACCTCCACCCCCCCTCCACCTCCCCCCCTCCACCTCCACCCTACCTCCACCACCCCTCTCCACCTAACCCCTCCACCTCCCTCCCTCCACCTTCACCTCCACCTCCACCCCTCCTCCACCTCCACCTCCCCCCTCCACCTCCACCCCCCTCTACTCCACCCCCTCCCTCCACCTACCTCCCTCTCCTCATTACCCTCTCACCTTCCCCTCCTATCCTCCCTATCCCTTCCTCCACCTCCCTCCTCCACCTCCACCCCCTCCACCACCCCCACCTCCACCCCCCCTCCTCCACCTCCACCCCCTCCTCCGTTGGGTTGTGGACAGTTGTCAATAATCGATAGCTCAGCTAGAGAGCCTTAAACCCGGCAGGATCAACAGGAAGGAGACCAGATAAACTAATCATAAACTGTAATGATTGTTTACTTAATGGCTCATTTGAACATGCAGGCATTTGTCCGGTGTTACACTTGGCTTGACCGCGTGGGTCGTGCTCCCGTGTGCTTGTGTCTGTAGCAAGCGTTACTTGTAGTTGCAGGCTTCTTTTGACAATCAAGTGATGATGATGCTTTTGTGGATTCTAACCGTTGAGCTTAAATAGCAGTGGTAGAAGGGTGTACGTAGGTTTTGATATTCATGATATTAAATGCAGTAAAAAATAAGAAATAAATTATTTTAATTATTTTAAAATAAGGCATTACCACTTGGTTATTTACATGTAAAATGCAGATTGTTATCAATGATCAATACCAGTGGTAAAATCTTTATGAAACTAATTTATGAAAAAACAGTTATTTTATACGTTGAGTGTTTTTTGACAGCAAAAGCAAGTGTCGTAGATGCGTCGTATATCATGCAGTTATTTAAACACTTACATAAATACACAAAGTGCGACCAGATCAATAAATAATGCACCACTTCGTTAACCTGACGTTTGAGGGACTGGGGATCTACTGGGTGATGTGTTTACATAAGACAGTGTAAACTCATCCCACGGAGATGGACGGGCAGGAGATATGTGGCTGTGTTGTTGACCATGGCACTGGACCATCAGTGGTGGTATTTGTTGTTTGTTTATTTTAGCATATATTCTTAGTACAACTGTGCTGCTAATTATCACGGACTCACAGTGTGGTGTATTCATGCACATATGTGTGCATGCATGTAGGCGTGCATGTGTGTATGCAAACGTTACAAAGAATCCCTCAAATCCTACATAAATGCCTATGAAATCAACAACGTGTGTTGGGAAAGCCTAGCCGCTGAGCGGAGGCACCTGATCCGGAAGGGAGCTGAGTCCTATGAACAAACCAGGATACGCCAGGCTGAAGAAAAGAGACTGCTCCACAAATCTGGTGCTGCGGAAACAAGCTCCGTGATTATTACTGCTCTTCCATGTCCAAACTGCAACAGAACTTTTCATGCCCAAATCAGCCTTATCAGCCACATTGGGACACATCGCCAACATGCGACAGACCAGTGACGTCATGGTCATCATCCCCGACGGATGGACGAACAAGCGATGTAGACGTGTGTGGTACACCATTTTTAGGGTCTGCAGAAATGCACCAGCCAAGGATCAATGAATTGACTACATTTTGTGACGTCACAAAAGAGATGCCAGTGTTTTTTCAACTTCACTGCAGCCTAATGCGCATTAGTTTCGCCATCATTACCACAGCAGATGTCCGCACCAGACACAAACACAAACACTGACACCTCCGGCACGACCTACCAGCACTCGCTCTATGTACGCAATCTCCCATGATGCCACTCACTCCTACGAAACGGTTACATCTGGATAGATATTCCAGACTGCCTGGTTACGTTACGTTTTCATATACACTTAATTTACCACAATATTTTCTATTTTTAATCCACGTTTTTTTCTCACTTATTTTTATTTATTTATTTATTAATCTGATTGATTTTATTTCTATTATTATTCAAAATTGAGATTTTATATTACATTTACATGTAGTTTTATGTAAAGTGCCATATAAAGTAAAAGATATTTTATTCTACTACCTTATCACTGTTAAGAATCAGTTCAACTATGCCAGAGAGATGTAGTTGATATCGGTGAACCAGTTGCCGGGCCCCAACTGACACATTTTGGAACACAAGCCTACATTACGTCAAATATCAAACGCAGTTGCCGTCTCTATCTCCCTAACCACGGGATTAAAGTGAGGCTTGTATATGGTAATCCAGTGAAAGCGCTGGCCTCTTCCCATGATTGTCCCGTGACTATGCAATCAAATGTATCTATTCAATACATTTCATTGGTGATTCATTTCGTCGTACAACGATCTCGTTCGCCCTGACTCGCGGCTGTGTGGCCATCCATTGGCTGATTAGAGGAGCGAGTGAGTTTAGAATGCCCAATGGGTACAGGTGCTTAATGAGCATCTAATTTCCGGTCACTTCAGTGGTATCCGCTTAGTTATGAAGGGATTATTACATAACTCGCCCATCTGCTTCAGAAATAATTTTCCCGCCTGGGCCATTATGCAGTGGTCATTTGTCTCAATACGTAGTGGTGTACCGTGTGGTCACTAGTGGTCAGCGAGTGGTCAGTAGAGGTATCGTTTGTGTAGTAGAATCAACTGTCGGGTTAATGGAGCATACATCAACAGACACTGGCTACATCACCTTGTAAGTGTAAACTGGTGGACGTGTTCTGGATGTCCACTGAGGAATTAAGTCGTGACTTGGATGATGTGGTTAGTGTTGATGGTATCAATCATCCCCTCTCAAATGATGAATGTGAATATATTCTGATGCTTCCAGGAAATGTGCTGATGTACATGTTCAGGTGTACTTTGTGTTGAGTTACTAGAATTATGTTAAAGTAAATATTAGACTTACTTGGGCATATCTACATTTTTATATTTTACATATTGTACCTATTATACTGTAGTATATTTGTACTAATCAGTCAGTAAGGTGATCTTAGCTGTTGCCAAAATTCACTAATATCACATGACTGACCATCTGAATTTTAAATATCTAATGTATTTAATGTTTTCTACACCTACAAAAAACCACACCATGCATGGATGTGTGCACACATGCAGTCACACATACACACGTGTGCACACACACGCACGCATGCACGCATGCATGCACACACACACGCACGCGCACACGCACGCACACACACACACACCAACAAAGGAACGCAATTCTGTACCATTCCATTAAATGATTCATTTGGGATCATCATTGATTCAAAGCTCTCCCCAGGAGACACATTTAGGAGTCTGCTCCCTTGCTCCCTGTCTCCGTGTCAGTCTCACTACGGACGGATCCAGTGTGTGTTCACTGATGGTTGCAGTGTTGATGAGCCAATAGAAGCCTGTTGTGGCCACTTACCCTGGGGCTGATGGCACTGACAGTTTGTTCAGATCATTTCGTTTAGATGCGAGGGTGACTGTTGGAATATACACTCTTCAGTGTGTGTGAAGTTTGTGCACAGTTTCAGACAGCTGTAAGGTGGATCATAATTGTGGTCTCTAATGCAGGTGTCACACTGAAACTACAGTTGCCATTTTCAGCTACCAATCAACTGAATGGTCAGTTCAATTCAGTTTATTGTCCTAAGAAGGATATGATTTTGTCATACAACTCATGATTTTGTGTACAATAAATTAATTATAATACATATTAGATGTATTTTATAAATAGAAATGAAAAGCATAATGCAAATAAGCCTCCATTTCCACATCTATTATAGTAAGAATATATGTGAATTAGCATAGTAACCCTGAAGACTTTTCGTCATTAAATGACATGCACATACTGCACAAAACCACCAATATAATTATATATGAATGAGTACACTGGGATTTTTACACTTAGCTTTTTTGGACTTTATTATCTAACTTTACAAGTTGCACATGTCTTTAAAAAATGAATTTTGCACAAGGTAGTGCTAAATATATGAAGTACTTTTAAATTAAACATGGGCAACACGGTACACAGTGCTGGATGTGTGCTTAGAATGCTACGTGTGTTAACAAGGTCTTTGTCAGTTTCTAATTTAAAACATTGTTGAGTTGGAAAATTCCAATACAAATCCATAGTCAAAATACCCCTGGCACACAACAGACACACTAATGACTCCAGGCTCACGCGTAATGTATTGGGAAGACCCTGCCACCGTATCACTCATTGCCAAACCTAAAAGTTGCCTTCGGGTGTTTATGGAAGTGAATGTCTGTGTGTGTTTAGACAGTCAAGTTCTTGTGGATTCAAGCTGTGTTTAGCATAATTCTAGTTGTCTTCTCTCCGCACAACATTAGGTCGTAATGCTCACAAAATGGTCAGCATCTGGTGACTAATAGTTGAACTATGGTCGCAGGTTGACGTCCTGATGTTGTCATTAATTGTGCCAGCAGCTGTTGTTTCTGTTGACATTTGTCTACATGCCTGAGCATGTCACTTGGTATATGTGTGTAAAATTTAATATGACCACCTTGCAACGTACGCTTCAGATTGCATGTTGACATAGAAACATTGGCTTATCTGAAGTGTGAGTATTTGTCGTCTGTGGTACATCTTTGTCAGATGTCTGTTGACTGTGTTTTTCAACATATTACCACTGCTACCATATACACTGTGCACAGGTAATCTCCACCAGTCATTTATCATCCTTTGCGAGAAGAAGCACTCTCACACAGCAATCTGTGGCGTCCGTTTAGTAACGATAGTTTATGCCCTCTGGTCCTTACTTGTTCGTTAAGGGGAAGGTATTTAACAGAGTTTATGATGTAGATAGGCTAAACGACTGCCTCGGCTGATATAGAAGGTGGCCCGGGTTGGGAGTGACACGGCCTACTCTCCCTAACACTTAGCCAACGATTCCATATTGAGCAAAACTCACATTCACTGCTCATATTTCATTCACCACTCATATTTTAATATAAATCACTCCTGGTGTCATGTTGAACATAGCCTCCCCCCGCCTGATAGAAAATGTACCCAGGGTCCATATTACAGCTGTACCTCTAGAATATGGACCCACCTTGTAGAATTTTGCCCCATGTTCCAATATCAATAACTAGTTCCATAATCTATGTCCATGTTCTATGTATATCAGAGAATATGGACCCTCACAAAACAGTCAATTTATATTATGAATATTTATAAACTGCATTATGCTATGGTACTGCATCTACGCATTGTTTACAAACATGTATTTAGCTGAAAAATGACTAAAATCATTAAATGACAATGTGCAAATTTATGCAATATATTTACTTAGAGTACCGATACAGACACTTCATAGTTTTGTTGTGGTTCAATGTAGTTTCTTGGAGATATTGCATAAGTATATGTACCTAACTGCGAGTACAATAGACCAATTAATTTACATAAATGACAGTTAAACTTATTACGTCATCCCAACAAAAGAATCCCAAGAAACGGTTAAGACTGTATTTTGAGACCCTTAAATGGTGCATTATTAGGCCTATGGTTGCTATTCAAACCTCCACCACAGAAACATCTACGACATGAATTTATTCCTGCATTCCTCCTCAAGTGGCGCAAATCTGATTCAGACTGTCTGTCTCCGTGCGCCGAGAAATCAGCGTGCGATGACAGACGTCATTTACACGGAAGACACGCTCGCATCCATCACGGCGATTAGCCAGCCGTCCCTGATCACGCAAGCTTAATTATCTTTTACAGATCGTTGTTTACATTGAACACGGTGGTGGGCCCGCTAAAATTACCGCGATGAATAACTGCGGAGTGCTGAGTGCGTGCATTAACCCCTATTGATTGGCACTGGGGCCAATATGTTTACATTGTCACCACGTCCCATGGCGTGTCAACTGTGTAGAAGATGTTTGAGTGTCCTGGCCATTTGTCCTTACCTGTAGACACGAGGGCGTCACACTCCTTGTGGCCTATTCCTTGTTTTACAACTTTATGCTGTAAGTATATTTAAAACAGTGCCTAAAGATACTATAACTATGTCAGCTGCACACATACATCTTTAATCTTTAAATTAAATTATGTTTCTCTCTCTCTCTTTTGGTCTCTCTGTCTCCGTCTCCGTCTCCGTCTCCCTCTCCGTCTCCTCTCCGTCTCCTCTCCCTCTCCTCTCCTCTCTCTCTCTCTCTCTCTCTCTCTCTCTGTCTCTGTCTCTGTCTCTCTCTGTCAAGTTTCTGCAGTGCCTGATTCACTTTTTCAATTTCAAGGCCTCTGGCATTTATGGCTGATGATAATCACCCGAGTGAAGACTATTGGGAACTGGTTTCTCACCATAATCTGCAAAGTAAAAAGTCTGATCACACTCAAGACGACAAAAAGTACTCAGCGTGCTCGCATCTAGGACATTGCGACGTGACAACATCTCCGACTTGTCACTTCTAATGCAGCCCTCCATTTAACCTGTTTAAATACTTTTGTATTACCCACGCCGCGTGGGCCGCGCAATCAATACGCAACCAAATGAGCTTTATAATTGCCAGTCGCCACCACTTCCCCGAGAGACGAGTACAAAAACAAGGCTTTCCGTCCGGGTATTGAACCCACCGCTTGCCCAAGCCGATTTCGTTTTTTCCCGTTGCCCTGTGGCTGTCATGGCTGTTATCTGGGGTTGCAGGGAGTTCAACGAGCAACTGGAAGACGTGACCAGATCCATCAGGGAGGGCTGGGCCCGCACCTGCTCCCCCAGGGATCTGGGAAGCGAGACGCCGCCTGACGGCAGTCCACATGGTAGTGCTGCCAGCGACACGGCTCACGGTGACATCACGGGCACGATGGCGCTGATGGAGCGGCTCATCCAGGACATCCACATGGACCAAGAGGAGCTGACCTGTCTGCTCACAGAGGATGTAGGTACTACACACTTGATCTCTCTCACCTTTAATACTGTGTGTAGGCACTACACATGTACAGTGTG
>JAODUO010000185.1:15000-22500 GCA_025642075.2 Ridgeia piscesae
AATAGCAACAGCGATACAATAGCCTTTGAAAGAACATTGAAGCTAAATGTAACATGCCTTTCAATCATCCCATTAAAGGGAGAAAATTAGAGGAAGAGGAAATGAAAGTGAAACTACAGGGAGTGTGGAGGAGCCGTGAGAGTGTACCAAACTACTCTTTCCATTCCAGATACTAGCAGCCGGTGCCATCGTTTCATGTTAGTGATGATAGATTCAGAAAGAGGCTTGCCAGGCACGTTCAGGGGCGCCATATTGCTAATTCATGTACGCATCAATCACAGTTCTTGTACTCAGGAGACAACTGAAATGCGTCTGTAAATGGTATCCTAGAAGGTGTTCACAGTGAGACTACAGATGCGGAGACAGATGGAAACCATTCAGTGATTCGTCAGTGATTCATCCAGTGTAAATGGACAGGCGGTTACAAATGTTGATTGAGATACAGCACACCGCCTTACTTGATGGGGACAGACCATATTTTATATCCGAATTGACTGTCGCGGAATAAGGTGGCTCTGATTTTTAGGAGGTAAATAAATCTACATCGTACGTCGCAAACACAATGCTTCAGTTGAGTTTCCTGGGTTAAATAAAACTTAAATTTTGTGTTGTCAATAGTGGTGTCATTGATGTATTTTATTTAGTTTGTCTTCGTGATTTTCCCTTTAATACAGGTTGAATCGCAGGTTGAATAAAACATGTCCTGTGTAGTTTGTCACCCGATTATCAATGGCAGACAATTTTTTATTGCGATGGTGTCTTAATTTTTTTAAGCCTAATTTTATCATTTATCATATATATATATATATATATATATATATATATATATATATATATATAATAAGGTGGTTTTTCACCTACATTTAGTTAGGTTGACTGTGCTATAATTTAACGTCACATTTTACCTGACCATTTCATCAGAAAGAAGACAATATCACTTGCCATATGAGTCTAGTTACAAGATTTTGACTACAGAATTCATACTTGCAAAAGTTCGCTTATCGTCTGCATGCTCACTAATAACATTTCCACCAACCAAATTGCATGCTTTGCACAAGATTTATTGACCCTCGATCTTTATAATCTCCAATATGGGAGTCACAATTGATGTGAATATCAGGGTGTGTCACATTAAATGTTGCCTGTTTCCCTAGGGGAATGTTATATCCATGTCACATGTAACCTATGCTGCAGGTTATTGAAATGTGTGGAGAATTACGGCAGACTTGCCCTATGAATGTTTCTCAACCCATGTGCAATTTGGTGCAAAAACACATGCCTCTTAAATGTACTTCCTCATTTGCTTCTGATTTAGCCTAAGGTGAAACGAGTTCTAGAATTGCAAGGCGTACGGTTTTGAAAATAGTTTAAGTAGTGTTTGCAATTTATCTGTTTAATAACAAATGACATCTTTTGTTTAAAATGTTGGAACCAATTCGTTAATTTATTTAGCATAAGCTTTGATTGGCACCTCATGTTTCAGTGGAAACTAATTCTGCAGTAGATGAGCTGTATGACTGGTTGAACTTATAAATGTACTGTATAAATGAGTACCTGGCTATAGACAGTAGTGGATATATGGTTGAACTGATAACTGTACTGTACAAATGAGTACCTGGCTATAAACAGTAGTGGAGATATGGTTGAACTGATAAATGTACTGCCGTGATGAGCACCTGACTATAGACAGTAGTGGATATATGGTTGAACTGATAACTGTACTGGCATGACGATCTGTTTTCATTGACCAGTTGCAGAAGGCAATCTAATGTGTGGCGGTGTACATATTGCCTGTGGTGCATTCACTCTATGTCAGTTCCAATATTGTGCAGCACCCAGGGGGGATAGCCTTCAGCTGCAATGCCAAGTCAAATATACCCACAGTCCCTGTTGTATTTCCTACTGATGATCAGACACGGTTCACGTAGACATCCTGGTGCCCTTTATACATGAAACGGGTGCACGGAATGTGTACATGGGTATATGCGTGTAGAGCGCAGTGGCTCCGGGGTAGAGCTTTGGACTCTCGACTAAGAGGACCCGGGTTCGAATCCTGTGCCGCGGTGTTAAAATCTTGAGCAAGTTTTTTCACTCTACATTGCTCCAGTTCATGCACCTGTATAAATGAGTACCTGGCTATAGACAGTGTCTGGGTGCTTCCCAGAGAAGTTGAGATGGTGTATGCTTGAACAGGTCTGTCAGGGAAGTAAAGTGTAAAGCGCTTTGAACGGTCCTGAGGACTGGATACTGCGCTATATAAGAACTTACCTTTTTACATGGAAAGTATAGTGGTGTACTGGGGCAAAATGTAACTGAATACATGACTATAATGTAAAATGCAGCTGCATGCATGTTAAGTGTAAAGGTGTCCATGTAAATGGAGTGACATACATTGTAAAGTGTAACCATATATGTGTAAAATGTTACAACTTGCATGTAAAGTGTGGCAACTTACATATGAAGTGCAGCAGTAACCAAGCAAACTGTGACAACGCACTGGACAGTGTAACAGCAGATAAATCATGTGTAATATGGAGCTAGAAATAATATTATTTAAAGAATAACAACACATATGTACGTTGTTACAACATACCCGTAAAATGTAACAACATACACACAAATGTAATAACAACCTACGTAAAAAGTTGAAATATGTTAAACCTATGAGAGAATTTGCTGAACGTCTACTGTGTGTAATGTTCGAGGTTTGTTTCCTTCTATTAACATTTCTCTCATACTCAGGTAAACCACAGAGACAGTTATCTGTCATATTTATGATGCACTTGTGTTATGAATTTGCAAGTCTTTGCAGCATATGCCAAGACTGTGAGCTTGGGGTGGCTACCAAGTCTCCTGGTGTCACAGGATGTAGCAAGTCTAAACCATGTAAATATATACAGCATGTGTTTATAATATATATATAATATATATATATATATATATATATATATATATATATATATGTATATATATATATATATATATATATATATATATATATATAATATATATACAATATATATATATTATATAAATATATATATATATATATATTATATATAGAGTCACTGTAAACAAATCTTATTCATACATTAAAAACAACTAGAGCAGTTATATTCATCAACAATTTGTTAGGAGTTTTACATGGTCAATTGCATATACTACTACATGTAATTCCTTTTCATTATTTATTGCACTATAATTGTGGCTGTGCATTAGAAATATACGAACACAATGGCAACCGCATTAGTTACTGAACGGAAAAGGGTCAACTCTATTAATTATTGATTCATGGAACTGACATAAAACCACACACAGTGGTGTACATGTATAGGCGTAATGGTCACTGTTTCCTTTTGTACATCGAGGGAAATCTCCAAACGGTTTGAGATTATTTCGCTGTGCTTTAAGTGGGACGTTGGCTTAACCAGTGTTTTATCCTCAGGTGGCCGGGAGCAGCGTTTATTCAGGCTGTCGCTGTTTTATCTTATTCAACAGACGTGACTCAGACGAGGGAATCAGTCTGCAGATTAGCGACATGCCCCGTTGTCTTAAGGTGGTCCCTGGTGGGAGTGGTTTCGTTTACAGACATGACACCACCGGACTGAGTTGACCAAAGTGCTCGTAAGATGTTTGGTCGAGTAATTTCATTCACAGTAATTTTGTTTCATTTTTTGAAATAATTTATTGTTTTATTTCATATCGCATTAAAAGAAATGTACCTTATTCCCTGGCAGGTTTTTACTTTTACTGGATTGGAATAATGTATTTCTTGGGGCAAGCACAGCAGTAACTATTAAACCTTGTCATTAGTTCCATGGCTAATACACAGCAATGTTACAGGAATGTACATATGCAATCATAGTTATTGGAAACATTTGATGTAAATACACTTCATACTATCCTTTACATATAAAACTGTCCTCTCTTTTTCCTGATCGTCAAAACACTATTTTCATGAGCATTCAAGTAAAAGACTGACAGGATCTTCATACAATACTTTGCATTGCTGATTACATTGAGTGCAAAGGAGCTATTTCATAAAAACAGAGGACTAAAAATCCAGGGCAGTTGGAGCCAGATGGTGGGAAATAGACGTGTCCCACTCAATGTGTCACAATAAATGTAAACACACAGAAGCTGATTAGCGTGAGTGACACTACGGTCGGTCGATGTCCTCTATGTGGAAACAAAGATCTTGTGAAGACAATGAAATTGTTTGCACAGATCTCCTCATTCTAACACAATTTGAATGCTGACATCACAGGATGACAAGTTTATTGTGTGTCACGCGAAGCCACGTCTAGGGACGAGGACATTAACCACAAAGATGACATGACACAAGAACATACACAGAGGACAAACCACAACAGGATAACCTCATAGAACTGTCTGTCTTCAACTTACTGTGACAAATGTCACCACTTTGTAGATCCAGAGTAGTCATGTGTCAGTTTGCTTATAATGCCCACTATTGCAATTTCCAGAACCACAGGAAGGTATTTCTACTTGCTAATCCTTTATAGAACTTTTAACATGTCAATGAAAATACCTGACCTACTAGAGTTGAGTTGAAAGTAATTTTTGCTACAGAAACTCTCCAAGTCATGTTTGAATTTTTATAAAAAAAAGTTTTGTTGGTGTGGGGGGAAATGTCTGTATCTGAGTAACATAGTCACCCCACCAAGCCAGTTTTTAATGGATAAATACCAATGTACTTGATCTATCATCTACCTGCAGTCTGTAAGATAAAGGCATAGTTTAATGGACTGAATATTACAATTAGGCCTGATCTGGACGTGAACTTAAATTTCAGTGCTTGTGATGGGATTGAAGTATTTCTAAGTGTCAGGCCTGAATTTCAACTGCGAATTTAAGCTTTGTTTTGACTCCAAATCTAGAGTTGTGCAGAGCTAATACACATGCATGTATGCTGTATGTGTGTGTTGGCGTGGGAGGTCGTTTTTGCATGTGCGTTACACCAGTGTATATGTGTATGGTCGCGCATGGTTAATTGCGTGATGTGTCTGCGTGCATGCAAACTTAATGAGCGTTCTCCGTGCAAGGTCTGCCGAAGTGTGGATTCGCACGGAATCTGACACGAATATTCAACACATAGTTGGGAAAGTTTACATAAATGTTTTATTAAGCCGAGAAAAGGAAATTACCTGTGCAGCCGCCATGATGGCATCAGACGCCACAGCGGCAAACCCCCGGGTCGGCAATTCAATTTGGTACGTGAGACGTTTGAAGAATACCACTGGGCCAGTTAAATGGCAATGGCATGGCCATGTGACAAACACTGGGAGTATGGTGCAAACAGGTAATGTTTCTGGGGAATAGCGGGCATTACTGTCCACTTAATCCAAGGTAGTGTTCTTCCCAAAGGAATTTGTGAGGGAGTGTAAGAAGGCGGTATCATGCCCGATTTACTGCGTACTGTGTGTGTCAGCTGTGACAGTGGATACTTAAAGCAAGAGATGGTGGTTAAAGCATGTGTGTCTACGTGTAATAATTGTGTCATGGCTGAATGCTTACCAAAGGTAAACATTTGTATTCTCGATATTGCTGAAGTAGGCAGCGATTTGCCGTTTCCACCTTTCAACACAGCGGATTTCCTGTTGCAAATCATTACACTGGGGCTAAATCGTGATGGAGGAATTGACTCACAGGTTTTTATGGCATATACACAACTTGTGTTCACTGAGATTCTGACAGTAAATAAGGTAATCTCCTTTTTTTAATATAACTTTATTTCCTGATGATATCGTACATTTGATGCCATGTTTTCATAATATTGACTTTGTATAGTAGTACTACTTTTATGTTTTGCAACAGAGCCTTCAAACAGGGTAACCCAGACTTATGGCACTATATATATAAATGCTTTTGTTACTATTATTATTATAATTATAAGAAGAAGAAGAAGAAAAACATTTATAAAGTGCCATCAATCTAGAAGTATCCATTCGGAGGCGCTGTACATGAGTCTGTAAACATGAGAATTATAATATTAAGTTTGTTAAGGTAAATAAAATACATAAAATATTTATAAAAAGTAATAGTAAAACATTATAAAATAAATAAGTTAGCTAAAGATAATTATTAAAATAAATGGTATATTGATAATAAAATAATGAGTATGACATTATGTAAAATTAATGTAAAACATGTACAAGATAATAAATAGGTAAAATTAAAACACAAATTAAATAAACTGACAGGTGTCTACACTTCATACACAACCCGGAATAGGTGGGTTTTCAAGTCTTTTAAAAGTCAAGAGGCAACACGTTTTCTTCATCTTGGCAGGGAGAGAGTTCCACAGTCGTGGACCTGCTACTGAGAACATTCTATCACCGTATCGTCTGCGAGATGGCGGCAGGTAGAAGTCAATGTTTGTGGTTGAGCGTAACACTCTTGTAGCTCTTTGTTCAAGCAGTACTAACAAATTATATTTAGCAGTAAATTCTTGAAGTCATTATTATAAGGAGTCAAGTTTTCAAACTACACAGTGATGCATATAATGTGAGAAAACAACATTACAGACCAATGAGACGGATGATTCCATCTCGCCCCAACAGACCAAGTGAGGGAAGTTATGGCCCAAGTGGGAGCCATTTCTTGGGTCTCAAATCTACCACCTCAATTGATTTATTGGTCCACAGCAAGTCCAGTTTCATTGTTTTATTTTCAAATCTACTGTGCAATTTTTATGTTGTTTATAAGTATTAATAACATAAGATAATGTTATGATTTCTAGAGATAAATAATAGTAGTAATACTTGTTCTTATATTGTGTGATCTCTAACTAGATGCTAATCAATGCACTCACAATTTACATATAAATAAAAACAGTTGTGGTACTATTTTGTGAATATTCACTGGGTCTCGTTAGTTGCTATTTATTATGTTGTGTGTAATAATTTCAATAACACTGAATGACACACTGTAGCTATCAAATTATCATTATCACCAGTTTTTTATGTGAATTAGAAACATTACCTGTGTAAAAATAGAAGACGAAGGCACCTATATACCCTTGATTTTTTACAGGTAATATGTGTATGCATTTATGCATAGAAATATTTGAAAAAATAAGTTCAGGTTGACATCCCAAGTGGAACAAATTTGAACATGAACCTGGGTTGAAATGTAGGCCATGGTTCACATGGAAATGTAGGCCCCTGTGCAGGTAATCAATCGTGACATATGGTAGGCATTTTGTAAATCTGCATTTTTCAGAAATGCCAACATGTGTTCTATCAAAACTGAAGTCAACAATTATGTTACACATTAAAAGAATAATCATCTGTCTATTACAGTATATAAATTATATTAAGAGCCAAGTTTCCTTCTCCATTTTGGCCTTCACCAGAATAAGGTAAACTAACTATATATATATATATATATATATATATATATATATATATATATATATATATATATATATATATATATATATATATATATAAAATATATAATATATATAATATATAT
>JAODUO010000185.1:25000-130000 GCA_025642075.2 Ridgeia piscesae
GCCTCTCCTTCACTGTCTCACCCAGGCATCTCCTTCACTGTCTCTCACCCAGGCATCTCCTTCACTGTCTCTCACCCAGGCATCTCCTTCACTGTCTCTCACCCAGGCATCTCCTTCACTGTCTCTCACCCAGGCCTCTCCTTCACTGTCTCTCACCCAGGCATCTCCTTCACTGTCTCTCACCCAGGCCTCTCCTTCACTGTCTCTCACCCAGGCATCTCCTTCACTGTCTCTCACCCAGGCATCTCCTTCACGTCTCTCACCCAGGCCTCTCCTTCACTGTCTCTCACCCAGGCCTCTCCTTCACTGTCTCTCACCCAGGCATCTCCTTCACTGTCTCTCACCCAGGCCTCTCCTTCACTGTCTCTCACCCAGGCATCTCCTTCACTGTCTCTCACCCAGGCCTCTCCTTCACTGTCTCTCACCCAGGCCTCTCCTTCACTGTCTCTCACCCAGGCCTCTCCTTCACCTGTCTCTCACCCAGGCTCTCCTTCACTGTCTCTCACCCAGGCACTCTCCTTCACTGTCTCTCACCCAGGCCTCTCCTTCACTGTCTCTCACCCAGGCATCTCCTTCACTGTCTCTCACCCAGGCCTCTCCTTCACTGTCTCTCACCCAGGCCTCTCCTTCACTGTCTCTCACCCAGGCCTCTCCTTCACTGTCTCTCACCCAGGCCTCTCCTTCACTGTCTCTCACCCAGGCCTCTCCTTCACTGTCTCTCACCAGGCCTCTCCTTCACTGTCTCTCACCCAGGCCTCTCCTTCACTGTCTCTCACCCAGGCATCTCCTTCACTGTCTCTCACCCAGGCATCTCCTTCACTGTCTCTCACCCAGGCCTCTCCTTCACTGTCTCTCACCCAGGCATCTCCTTCACTGTCTCTCACCAGGCATCTCCTTCACTGTCTCTCACCCAGGCATCTCCTTCACTGTCTCTCACCCAGGCCTCTCCTTCACTGTCTCTCACCCAGGCCTCTCCTTCACTGTCTCTCACCCAGGCATCTCCTTCACTGTCTCTCACCCAGGCCTCTCCTTCACTGTCTCTCACCCAGGCCTCTCCTTCACCGTCTCTCACCCAGGCCTCTCCTTCACTGTCTCTCACCCAGGCATCTCCTTCACTGTCTCTCACCCAGGCTCTCCTTCACTGTCTCTCACCCAGGCATCTCCTTCACTGTCTCTCACCCAGGCCTCTCCTTCACTGTCTCTCACCCAGGCATCTCCTTCACTGTCTCTCACCCAGGCCTCTCCTTCACTGTCTCTCACCCAGGCCTCTCCTTCACTGTCTCTCACCCAGGCATCTCCTTCACTGTCTCTCACCCAGGCCTCTCCTTCACTGTCTCTCACCCAGGCCTCTCCTTCACTGTCTCTCACCCAGGCATCTCCTTCACTGTCTCTCACCCAGGCCTCTCCTTCACTGTCTCTCACACAGGCCTCTCCTTCACTGTCTCTCACCCAGGCCTCTCCTTCACTGTCTCTCACCCAGGCCTCTCCTTCACTGTCTCTCACCCAGGCCTCTCCTCACTGTCTCTCACCCAGGCCTCTCCTTCACTGTCTCTCACACAGGCCTCTCCTTCACTGTCTCTCACCCAGACATCTCACTGTAATCGAGGTTGCATAAGCGGGAACATTTACATTTCCTTCCCACCTGGCTTGCCATGAGGGTGCTATTTCTTAAAGGATCAATGCCCAACTAATCAGACAGAACTGTCCCTAATTGGTACAGGTATATAAATCATATCCTTTACTCTCGGATATTCATAGATTTTCTACAAATTTCAATACAGTGCATTGACTATCATGAATTGTGTGAGACAGTTTACTTGTTTTACTTCTACCCTTCAGTACAATTCAAATTTTTCACATAAATGTGACTTTAATTGTGCAAATATAGCAACATATTTAGCCCTTAACAGTGATCTTTATACTGAAAACACCAGGAGGCGCCACCAGTACCGTCCACTGCAGCAGTAGGCTGATGAAATGAAGTTTATTTGGACACGGACAAAGCTGCCAAACATGATTCGTATTAGATGTCTCCAACCAGTAGACCACGGCTGTCACTGTGGAGACGAACCTCACCAGTTGTCAGTTCACCGATGTACACTCACCGCCAAGACAAACAGCCATTGGACTGATGGACACAATCCATGATGTTGATGCAACTGACCTTCTACAAGTAATGAACAGATTTAACAAGATGGCTGCCCAAAGCAACAATCCAGATGACAAGAATTATATTAAAGCCCCTGATTTATAGAGAGTCCAAGTTGACCGAACAGTTGACCTTTTCAACTTAACAATCGATCATTTTGACCTAATAGTTGACCTTTATGGAAGTGGCTTAATAGCTCCAGCCCCCACTAATCAGTGGAGATAGGATGACGGTGACTCATGTCCACAACTGTTGTCATTTAAGCGTTGTTAAGTTGCAAAATCAACATAAACAGTGAGAGCAGCCGAATGATGTAGGTGGCAGGGAAATGAGCAAGGTCAAGGCCAATGAGACGACGGAGCAGTGGGTAGGACAGTCATTTCCCTCGGCAAAAGCTATTTGGTGTTTTGTACTGTAGAATTGTATACAATTTCTGTAGAATTGTAAACAAACTGATCTGGCCCAAAACATGTTATAAAATTTTTATTATTAGAATGCGAGAATGCAAAAGCAATATGACAAAAAGATCCTGTTGAATTCTATAGAAGTTGGAGTTTTTTACTATCACAATAGAATTGTAGAGAATATTCCATATAATTTTAGACAATTTATGGCCATATCAATTATGATTTAATTCTACAAAATTCTACATATTTCCATGAATTTTCTATACATTTCTAAAGAATAATAATAAAAAAATTCTGCTGAGGGTTGAACATCTAAAACAAGACAGAAAAAGTAGAATTTCTTATCAGAGGGTCACACCTTCAGGGGACGGACACGGAAGATGGATTTTCCCTCTGTCCTTCCTCCCTCCACTTCCGTGAAGCTCCCGGCCTCCACTTCCGTGGAGCTGCATTAGAGTGTTGTGTTGCATGTTGCGTGGGGGGGTCCTCAAGTGCTGCTGTATGTGGCCACGCCATGCCTCAGTCCACGCCATGCCTCAGTCCACGCCATGCCTCAGACCACGCCATGCCTCAGTCCACGCAACGTTGCTGCATTCATCCAGGGGTTGATTTCATGGAACCAGAACGCGAACGGCAACACCAGTCAGGCCACGGGGGACGTTTGTCTCGCTCACTGGCGGCACCACCGGTGGCAGTTTGTGTGCATCGCTGCACCACACAACTACCGGCGGCGCAGTATTGCACTGTTCGCACCGCCGGCTTTGTGGCAGCGGAATTATGACAATGTGTGAAGTCAACTGTGGTCTTATCACCATTGACAGAGAAGAGATGATGCTGTCATTGTCACGGCCGATGACAGATTGCTGTTAGCATGACTGATACTTGTGGCCAGTTTGCATGTGAGTGAGTGTTGCTTCTGTTTGTTATTGTATATTGTGTATAAAGGCACACGATGGTGTAGTAGTTAGCACATCAGCTGGCATGTCTGCATCCCTGGTCCAGTACCCGGGCCAGGCTGGTGGGGTATATTATTATTACTATGAGCACTTCCGCATTGCAGATGTCATGTGATTAACATCTGTGTTGCTAGTGCCAGTCCACACTCACACCGGTCATTTCGTGATATAGTTTTGTAAACGTAGGGTTAACGTATGAATAACTTAATGAAATAAATTTATAAATATATGATTAAAATAAAATAGATGAATGTACAACTAACATGTCCTGGTGTGTGTACACGGTATGTTATGTTTGATATAAAAACCTGGCTCTAAACACAGGGAGTGGTTGTCTCTGGCGACTCACAGATCCCTATAAAATAATGAGATTGTGTGA
The DNA here is from genome assembly GCA_025642075.2 of Ridgeia piscesae. Classification (NCBI taxonomy): domain Eukaryota; kingdom Metazoa; phylum Annelida; class Polychaeta; order Sabellida; family Siboglinidae; genus Ridgeia; species Ridgeia piscesae. The sequence goes on from JAODUO010000185.1 coordinate 28,892, forward strand.
AACTTATGTGACAGTTGTGTTGCCGAGAATTTGTGTTGTGAGCAAGTTTTAGCAGTTCACTGGTAGTTGAGTGACCTCATTTGTAATCAGTGTCATACACAATAATATAAATATTAATTCGTAAATCTCAAGAAAGTTTTTTCTTTTTTTCGTCTCCGTACACATTCGAATAATATAAATATTACCGGGTATGTATTCAGGCACCTAGAAATAGTTAACTAAATTCCCTGAAGTCTCCATAAACACAATATTTGAATACACAAAGTCAACAGTCACAGTGACCTTGCGAACTCTATGACTTCAATTACCATGACAGGTTATAATGAACTCCTTTGTGAAGTGGTCAATAAACAAGGTCACTGAGGTCACTGTGACTGACGTGACATGATGACCTTTAATTACACCGCTACTTAATTTGAGGATTTATTAGTGGGGGTCGTTAATCTTTAATGTGAACTAACTTTAAATTTCACCCTCTCGCAACAAATTCATTCCACCATCAACTCGGCTTGTCTTGAAAGCTTACAGCCATGCTGAAATTACTAGGCAAAATAGGTTTGACATGGATTGTGGGTGTTTTGTTATTGTCTCTCCCCACGGGCACACGGAGGTGAACAATTTAATTAATTTATGAATAATTTTATTTACAATTAACAACAGAAGTGCTAAATATAGTTGTAAGTAGTAAAACTAAATTAGTTTGTCCAAAGAAGGCACATAAAAATGTCCTCATCAGTGAATTATAAAAACACCTCTCAATTATACGGTTGAGTGAAGGGTCTGCACCGTGAATGCTGTGCCATCAATATTAATAACCACTTCATAACATGATCAAGCGGTATTTTTAGAACAGGATGCGAATTAAATTTTAAACAGTTGATTGTGTGCAGACTTATCCAGTGCAATATACTCACACAATTCATCTGACCGTTGGCTAACAGCCAGTGCTGCCCAGTCCAGTGCAGGATGAAATAAACACTCTCAGTCTCCGTACCAGTTGGAGGTGTGAGCAAATGGCAGGAGCTTCACTTGACAGACTCGTGGAAACTTGACAATGGAACTGAAGTAAAAGTAAGGTTTGTCTTTGATGACATTAATCAGCATTACATAACAGTCCACTGGAGGGGCGCGGTGGTTGTGCGGTAGGGCACTAGACTGTCCATCGAGGGGACAGTGGTTCAATCCCACCTGCCGCAGTTTCGAAACTTAGGCAGTTTTGTTCACCCCACATTTGCCTGTGTCTTTTGGAAGAGACACTAAAAGCCAGGAAGTAAAACATCCCACACAGGGGGTAAATGTGTAACCTGTAGTGGACTCACTAATTCAGAGAAGGACAACTCCTGCGTTAGCCCAAGAGGAAACCACCTGACCTCTTCCAGGACGTACGTCAGTTGACAAGCATTGTGACTTTTTGTTTCAATTTAAATAAAATTGCAATTTAAGTAAAAACGAAGATATTACAGCGAATGAGGTATCATTTAAAGCATGTGATTTCAGAATCCACGGAGACCCCAAACACAGTTTTGCATCTTAATTACCTCCTTTGCTGTGGCACGTTGCATATGTAGGTGTGAGAAAAATGTCAGACTTGTCCACTGTGAACTCTACTGGGCCCTATGCTCAGTGCCCTGTGACTCACTGCCTAGTGTAGCTTAATTGAGATAATATATAAACAAATAGATATAATATCAAAATTGCAATGACATTTTCGTAATGTAATTATAATTTCTCAGTGCATCCATAGTTAATATTTTTGGGGATGTGTGGATTAAAATTACAGATGTGTAACCATGTACAGTTAGAGTAGACGACATACATAATAATATATAATAATTTTAGCAATGATACTATTTATAGAGCGTAGTACTTGTATGCTTAGAGTGCAGTACAATCAAAATTATATCAAGCGATTCAGTGTATTTCATGGGAACATGTAAATTGGAAACTTCATGTAAAATGTAGAACAAATAAACTTAGTCAGGTCTGACTGATTACCTTATTTAGTTTTTTGAAACACTTGTAACCAGGGTGGGGGCATAGACAGTGCGTATACTAACTACAGTAGCATATGGCATGCAGTGGGAGAGAGTTTCCTGTCAGTAACTAACAAAGCCAAATTAAGCGGCAGCCAGATCAGTCAAGATGACTCAGATGAACAATCGCTGGAGTTATAAATAGCAGCGAGAAATTAAAGAGGCCGAGTTGTACGATCTGGAATAACCCGCCCACTGTTTCCACCTCGCTTCTTACTCGATGCTCCCTCATGTCTCATTCGTACCCGATATCGCTAAGTGCCTCTACCAGTCAACCGTAATTTCTCAAATACCGGCGTTATTAAGATGTATTGATCAACAGCAACAGGAAATCACTAATGAAATCACTCGGTCGTCTCGGCCAGGGCAGTCTGTCCTCACACGAATCTCCTCACCCGGACCTGTGCGTGTGTGTGCAAGAACAAAGGTGGCAGATCGCTTGGGGGGAGTTACGTTTATGGCGCGGCTCCCCGTCAATCGAACGTCATTTGCGAGAGTTCCGTGGCAGTGTGACCAGCGTTGTGAGTGGCCATGAACACAACTGTCACAGGTTGTGTATGACACAGTGTACTGGGTGACACTGACAGAGTGGTGACATTACGGATGGACAGGTCAGTGACTCATTGTAACAGGACAACGCCAGTTGTAAATAATGAAAATAGGAGGCCGAGGCCATATGGCTGCGAAACTGTGCACAGGTTAAAACAGGGAATTTCCCATACCAATTGTCAGAGATATTTTAGAACAATGTTTCTTTATCACTGGTGTAATGTAACCATAAACATCTTGACATTTTAACAAATTTGTGGAGATGTGTCTTTTCATGGTCATGGTGGAACCATTATTTTGAATCAGAACTGAATGGTTTGTTCAGTATATAACTGATTATTTGCTAATGTCACGAAAGCATTGATGGACACATAGATGGGCAACAGGAGATACCTCGATTGATTGATTGATTGATTGGTTGGTTGGTTGGTTGGTTGGTTGGTTGGTTGGTTGGTTGGTTGGTTGGTTGGTTGGTTGGTTGGTTGGTTGGTTGGTTGGTTGGTTGGTTGGTTGGTTGGTTGGTTGGTTGGTTGGTTGGTTGGTTGGTTGGTTGGTTGGTTGGTTGGTTGGTTGGTTGGTTGGTTGGTTGGTTGGTTGGTTGGTTGGTTGACTGATTAACTGATATATGAATTTATTTATGTATTTATTTATTATTTTGAATGTGAACCTTTAGAAACAGTATCCTCTGGGTACAACATGTAGGATAACAGCAGTCACATGATAGCAAATACAATATGTAGAGATAACAGTAGTCACATGACAGCAAATACAACATGTAGAGATAACAGCAGTCACATGACAACAAACACAACATGTAGAGATAACAGCAGTCACATGACAACAAACACAACATGTAGAGATAACAGCAGTCACATGACAACAAATACAACATGTAGAGATAACAGCAGTCACATGACAACAAATACAACATGTAGAGATAACAGCAGTCACATGACAACAAACACAACATGTATAGATAACAGCGGTCACATGACAACAAACACAACATGTAGAGATAACAGCAGTCACAGGACAACAAACACAACATGTAGAGATAAAAAGAAAGTCACATGACAACAAACACAACATGTAGAGATAACAGCGGTCACATGACAACAAATACAATAGAAGATTGGGCTGAATGGATACAACGTACCCATTAACTTATGCACAGCATAGTATAGGTGAGATGTTCACAGTGATGCCATGTCCTGTCCCTGCGTGGGTTTTAATGAGATTCCTCTTGAGAGCACAATGAAGGGTCATCGTGTTAGTCATCAGAACTAGGCCACTGTCTCCCACTCTCTCATATACCAATTGATGAATCGCCTTCAGTTGATTTTCCAGTCAGTTGGATGATGTCTACGGTGTGAGAGCTGTTGGCAAGTATCTGTCATGTTACCTCGTGATTCTGCGTTCTAGTCCCTTGTGTGGCTATACACTATTGTATGTAACTGAATGTTTATTTCAAGTTATTCGTTATATTAACACAAATACGAAGCTTGCTGTTTGGTTTCCCCCGCGTTGCCTCAGTTCATTCAGCTGTAGACTCGAGGAGCAAGTGGCTGTTGTATACGTTAGTGAATGGATAGAATTTGCACAGCAATTCCAAGAGTGGCTGAATACTCCCCAAACGATTGGAGTTGGTGTTGATACAGGCATGCAGTGGGGAGATGAAACTGCTTTGCGTGGTCCAGAAGACTTAATTGCTGCCCTGGTATAAATATTTAGAATTTAACTTCCTTTAGGGCTAATTTATTGAAGTATGTTTTGGGAGAGATAAATCTCTGTTTTACTTTACAGTTTGTATTGGTTTTCGTTGGTCCATATCGGTGACTTCATCGTAAATGGACTACAAGGACATCTGGTGTGCCATTTGCAGGTCGGTGTGACCTTATTAAAAATGGCATGGTCACATGACTGTTTCTTGAAGGATTCCGGGTAAATGTGACTCCATGCATAATTAACTACATCCAGGTAGATGTGTGAAATAGCACAGTACCCTACACGGCCAGCTGGCACGACACAAGCTTTGGTCCATTTGTAAATACAAGCTGATTCACAAGCGTAGAGCTGTGCATTCAATTAGTTGATTCACAGATCAATTTGCAAAACTTTGGACCACACTTTGTATATTTGCACTAAAATGGTGGCAGTGTTAAAGGACTGATTCTATTCTAATGATGTTTTGCTTTGTGTATAAACAAATCAAGAACCAGAATCAATGCCAGTGTCAAAACACAAATTATACTAGTCACAGTAGGTAGGTCTGTAGCATCCGATCGTGTAAATAAATTATTTGGAAAAATCCCTGCTAGTTGTATTATGTAGGTATACTTTTTGACATAGAACATAAAACATGATACATATTCTTCTCCTAAGTCCATATCTGTTGCGGGCATTGGCAATTGTGACCCTCCAAACTGCATGGTTGTTTCTAGTTTGCAGGACAATTGAAAAACCGAAGTACACAGAATATTGACTATGAGTAAAATGCTGGGTCTTGGCTAAGCATTCTGTGTAGACTCGTTTGATAAAACACTACCGAAGGAGGAATTTGTTTGGATAGGTTCTTCTTAAACAGTGATTATTTGCAAAACCCTCACTACTCATACAAGTGTGCCTTATTAATGCTGACAATGTTAACATTATCTCTTTCCTTTGCCAATGTTATTAGACTGCTGAACATTTCTTGTATCGGTTTTAGTTGTACAAACTTATAATCATTAGGGTTTGAACATGCAAACCTAATGTGAAACGGCCTATAACATGCTAGTCCGACCAAAACTTGAATATGCCTCTCCTATATGGAATCCACACACCACTACCCAAATTAAACATCTTGAAAAGTCACTGCAGCCAGATGTCAAACACCATCGGCCAAACAGCCACACAGACCTAATAGCACCCTTGGATGGCCCACTCTTGAGCGAGCAGGATTATCAAACAAGCAATGACATTAAAAATTTTAAATAACATAATCAACATCATAACCACGGCCTACTAAAACCATCAAACTGTGGCCATTACATCGCCACCAGGTGCCATCAACACGCAGTGTTCTCCTTATGCAATTGCATCGAAATGATCTCATCACATTACTGCAATAGAAACCAGCTTAAGAGCAATAATGAACCTCCTTGCACAATCACCAATGCCTGTAAACAAACAAGTTATAACAAACACAACAACACATACAACCAAACATGTCAACATACAATCCTGCGTTAGCCAAGTTTGGGCTGTTTGGAGTAAACAACCTGAGACCTGAGACATTCCTTAAGTAGGAATTAATAAATTGTATAGCAGGAGGAAAAAAAGAAGTTTACAATAATAATAACAATAACATTTATAAAGCGCCATAAATCTGAAAATATCCATTCGGAGGCACTGTACATGAGAATTATAATACTAGGTTTGTTAAGGTAAATAAAATACATAAAATATTTATAAAAAGTAATAGTAATAAATAATAAAATAAATAAGTTAGCTAAAGATAATTATTAAAATAAATGGTATATTGATAATAAAATAATGAATATGACATTATGTAAAATTAATGTAAAACATGTACAAGATAATAAATAGGTAAAATTAAAATACAAATTAAATAAACTGCCAGGTGTCTACACTTCATACACAGCCCGGAATAGGTGGGTTTTCACAGTCTTTACAATGATCTACATCTGCCTGTTTCTGTTGTAGGACCGACTGAACATGAGGGCACAAAGGAGTAAGGACACCAGCGAGATGTCCCCCATCCCCATGGATTATGTAGATGAGGTCGGAGGTCGGCACACACCCTCCATGTGCAGTGATCATCGGACGAACAGACCAACGTCCAACCACACACAAGTGCCACTTGCAAAAATGGAGGATTTCTCGGTGGAGAACGGCTTCCTCACGGACGCCACAAGTGTGTCGAACTTGCAAAACAGTAGCGACGCGAACGACGCGTCGGAAACGGGTATGTCGATGGGGTCGACGCACGCCATGGCAATGACTCCGGTGAACTTGAACGGGGATGTGTGTCGGAACCGACACAAGGTCATTGACGTCAATGCAAACGGGATATCGAAGCAGCGACAGCAGTGGACGGGACCAGTGATATGTAACTACGAAGACCTCGAGAGTGTGCTATTGGGGGACAGTGACGAGGAGGATGACGCTGACGTTGACGATGACGATGAGTCAGTGTCGTCCTCGGGTCACTGTGACATGTTGGAGTTCGCTGAGAGGTACTTTAATGTGCAGCAGATCCCAACCACTGCCTACTCAGGGCCTCTCTCCAAGACAGTCAATAGGGTCAAGAAGAGAGCCTCACGTGTGAGTATCTTCTCATTGGTGTTGTCACCTTGTTAAAGTGACATGATCACTTTGTGGCTTTTTATTTGTATTGCAAAATCATGTTAATCAGTATAAGTTATAACTATTGTAGCGTCCTGACTGCCAATAAATGTTTTATCGAAACAGAAGTGACTTTGTAATGTTAAACGTTGAATGTTTATAAGAATCCTGCTGCCACTCAAATCGCCGCGAGTGACACCCACCCTTTGACCTTTACCAACTGTGAGCCGTGCACCTGGCTGGGTGTGGCGTTAGTGGCGTCAACTTGTGTTCACGTGATACTGCATCGCGTGATCATGCATTTCCTTCTGGGGTTTTAGCCAGCCTACAACGGTTTCGAAAATGCTTCATGGTTGATGTGTACACAGTTACACGCCCTTACTGCGTTTATTTTCAACCCTTAAATGCTACATGAAAACATATTTTGACTGTCTTTATGCTATAATAGGTATAATTTATACCGTATAACATGATTTTGCAATAAAAATTAAAAGCCACGAACGGACCATGTCACTTTAAAGGGCACCGATAAAGATCTTGAAACTATTCGTGTTTGTTTGTCTGCGCATGCATCTCTCCAGTAGTTCTGCATATGTGGAGTTTGTTTTATATTGGCAGAAACATGGGGCTGAAATTTCTACCAGGCCCACTACGGTGGTGAATATATTATATTTCTATTTGTCTGAGATTGGGTGGGTCACAGTTTTAACATAGCACATACCGCCATCTGTTCTGTAAACATTGCTTGTGGGAATCTTGGGTGGTCTTATTAATATTAACAACAACGATTCTCTTTTTCTTATTCGTTGCTTCATCATGATCTGTGCAGATTGGAACAGTGCAGATTTGCAGTTTTTAATTGATCAAAAGTATGTTTTAGGCATGTGGACAGCTTGCACAGAAGCCATTCCTGTCAACCATTGCTATTATTTCCCCTATGTTGTTTCTTAAATGAAAAATCAGTTTCTGGTGCATTTGATCAGTTTCCTGGAACTATTTTGTTTATTGAGCAGTCAGCAAATTACTCTAAATTTCACCTGTCTTGTCAGTTGTAATTACCCATTTGTCTTCAAGTCTGGCAGGTGAGTCTTTGGCTAAGTCACTTCAACGTAGCCTGGGTGAAGTGTTCTCGCATCGTCTCATGTTTTCATGTTAAGATCTCAAAGAAATAAGTCCTGGAACCACAGAGAACGAAATTCAGTGTGCACTATGATCGACAATATTTGATCACGATATTGCGACGTGACTAATTCCTCTACCAGAGACCATCAACCAATCAGTCATAAGTTAAACTGATTAAACGGCACAGCTACGGCATAATCAAATAATACATATTCCATGTGTAGCAGTAAACAAATCTTTACAAAGAGATGTGTAGATGCGGAGACAGGACTTTACGGGGGATAACATTTTTGCAGGTCACACACTGTTTTGGCGGACACGTTAACTCACATACGTACAAGACAGCTGCAATGTGTTTTATGATTAGAAATAAGCTACAAATGTACATGTGACCCCCATTTTTAAGGAATAACTGACAATATCTATGATTTTGGAAAACCCTTTATCGATTTTTTGCTCCTTCATTTTGTACCTGTCTAGTGCTGTTTCTACCCCTCCAGTGATGGGTGGCGAGTCTCTGCATGAAGCTATGTGCAATTGCCTGAAGTGGTGGACTGATAGGCCAGAGAACTCAGGTTCAAATCCTGTTCTGTTGTGACAGTTTGATCTGTCATAAGTTTGTTCTGACACGACAGTTTGTTCTGTCATGAGTTTATTCTGTCATGACAGTTTGTTCTGTTGTGACAGTTTATCCTGTCATGAGTTTGTTTTGTCATGACAGTTTGTTCTGTTGTGACAGTTTGTTCTGTCATGACAGTTTGTTCTGTCATGACAGTTTGTTATGTTGTGACAGTTTATTCTGTCATGACAGTTTGTTCTGTTGTGACAGTTTATCTGTCATGACTGTTTGTCCTGTCGTGATAGTTTGTTCTGTCATGACAATTTGTTCCGTCGTGAGAGCTTGTTCTGTCGTGACAGGTTGTTCTGTTGTGACAGTTTGTTCTGTCATGAGTTTGTTCTGGCATGAGTTTCTTCTGTCATGACAGTTTGTTCTGTTGTGACAGTTTGTTTGTCAATAGTTTGTTCCATCATGACAACTTGTCCTGTCGTGACAATTTGTCCTGTCGTGACAGTTTGTCCTGTCATAACAGTTTGTCCTGTCGTGACAGTTTGTCCTGTCGTGACAGTTTGTTCTAATTGCACTAATGGTGTCAAGGATCTGGTTGATACTCTCAGCAGTTAGCATAACAGGACGGATGTAACTGGTTTGATTATTTATGTCGATGTACTGTAAAAAAGAAGAGACCGTGAATAACACGTTGTGACAGAGTGTTATAATGACAGTATTTATCTGTGTATTATCTAAGGCTGATATAAATGATGCACAGCATGTACAACTGGAAAGCTGTTGATCCCACAAAAAATGCACTCAAGATAGATATGAAGCCACAGTCAAGGACATCAGTAATTCACTGGCAGATCGCCACTGAACGACATTGATGTCTCATCGATTCCTTGCTACTATTACCAGTTCTACAGCCCACTAGAAATCCTATCCATTGTTTAATGACTGTTATGTTTTATTTTTAGATGCCATGTTGAAACTCATTGGCTTTAATTAGGTACATATAATGAAATGCGAGCACAGCTGAAATCCCATTGGCAGATAGGGCATAGATTTCTATGATTTTACCCCCTTAATTATCATATAATATTTTATCATGACAAACCAATTGTAAATAAAATTTACTAAAATCCAACCCAGATTAATTTATCACAAATAGTGTAATCAAAGTGTAGTTGACTTAGACATAAACAGTGAATTACAGCTTGGTACTAGTTGACGGTGTCTTCTCAGTTTACTGGTTTGTCATCTCTTTTCTAATCATTTCTGTGAAAGAGCAGCCTTTAAAAACGTCCACCAAATAAACTTGACTGTGCAGCTGGTTGGGCGCAGTTTGGGAATTTAACAAACAAACTACGAGCTTATATAACCTGCATAATTAGCTTTAAAAGTAATTATCAGAATTGAGATGTTCATGTGAATAAACTAAAGTTATGCTCTGTTATGTTTTTGTGTTGTCCAGTTTCACTTTTCCTCTCAATAATAATAATAGTAAATTAAAGTAAAAGCTGAATTAATTCTAGTCATGCTGCTGATGAAAAATGCAGAAATGTAAGAACTGCTTGAATTCATTAATGTATCTAGAGAAATATCTATCTACATAGAAATGCCTCGTACTTAATTACATGTAGAACAACACAGGAACTACAAGTAACTTGTAACGATCGTGTTTCATTACATCAAGGAAGTACACATACTGGATAATTGTAGAACGTCACAAGTAAAAGTGCATGCACAAAATTGAACTTTGCGCAATTTATAAGTGACGAAGCACAAGTACGTCCCAGCTGTGGGTTGAAGTAATGAGTTTAGCGACTGTAACCTTGAGCTGCATGCCTCACTTAGCTGGGCTGTCTGTCACAGCCCACTGCGGGCAGCTCTGTGGGCCTAGTCTGACATGTCCCTGAGGCACATAACTGATTACCAACCTACAATATATAAATACATATACAGACATTAGTACAAGTATACAGTCAAACCTGCCTAGGCGTCGTCTGTCCATAACAGTAACAGGTATATAACATTCACTTTTGAAAGTCCCCAGTTACTTCCTGTTAGTGACGTCAACTGATACGGTTGTTGCTGGGTCATCTGTCGCACTGCCCAGTTCTAATATTCACAATAGCATCAATGTGCATTGGTATATATTCTACTCAGCAGGTGTCACTACTGTATCAATTTCATCCTGTTCCCAGGAGTATGTTGCAGTGACCAACCCGCCCTACGCCCCCACCTCCACCCATGCCCCCACCCATGCCCCCACCCATGCCCCCACCCATGCCCCCACCCATGCCCCCACCCATGCCCCCACCCATGCCCCCACCCATGCCCCCACCCATGCCCCCACCCATGCCCCCACCCATGTCCCCACCCATGTCCCCACCCATGCCCCCACCCATGCCCCCACCCATGTCCCCACCCATGTCCCCACCCATGCCCCCACCCATGTCCCACCCATGTCCCCACCATGCCCCCACCCATGTCCCCACCCATGTCCCCACCCATGCCCCCACCCATGCCCCACCCATGCCCCCACCCATGTCCCCACCCATGTCCCCACCCATGTCCCCACCCATGCCCCCACCCATGTCCCCACCCATGTCCCCACCCATGCCCCCACCCATGTCCCCACCCATGTCCCCACCCATGCCCCACCCATGTCCCCACCCATGTCCCCACCCATGTCCCCACCCATGTCCCCACCCATGTCCCCACCCCATGTCCCCACCCATGCCCCACCATGTCCCACCCATGTCCCCACCCATGCCCCCACCCATGCCCCACCCATGCCCCACCCATGTCCCCACCCATGCCCCACCCATGTCCCCCCCCATGTCCCCACCCATGCTCCCCACCCATGCCCCACCCATTCCCCACCCATGCCCCCACCCATGCCCCACCCATGCCCCCACCCATGTCCCCACCCATGTCCCCACCCATGCCCCCACCCATGTCCCCACCCATGTCCCCACCCATGCCCCCACCCATGCCCCACCCATGTCCCCACCCATGCCCCCACCCATGTCCCCACCATGCCCCACCCATGTCCCCACCCATGTCCCCACCCATGTCCCCACCCATGCCCCACCCATGTCCCCACCCATGTCCCCACCCATGCCCCCACCCATGCCCCCACCCATGCCCCCCCCCATGCCCCCCCCATGCCCCACCCATGCCCCCACCCATGTCCCCACCCATGACCCCCCCCATGTCCCCCCCCATCCACCCATGTCCCCACATGCCCCACCCATGTCCCCACCCATCCCCCCCACCCATAACCCACCCCACTCAGCTGTAGGAATGAATACCTGGCTACAGACAGTGGTGGATATTTCTGACAAACATTTTCGCGCATTAATGCATGCCTGGCTGTTTCCCAGAGAAGTTGAGAGAGTGTCTGATTGAACATGTCTGTCAGGGAAGTGAAGTGTAAGGTTTGGACACTGCACTATACAAGAACTTACCTTTCTTACCCGCTATGTCTCGTCTTCTCTTCCCGCAGGAAATGGTCATTCCAATAGAGAACCTGCTGAGCTACACGAAGCAGAGCGTGATCACAAACTCACTAGTTCGTCTACTCGTGCCAGATGACATTCCTATTGCTTGCTCAATTTTCAAAGTCAGTATACCACGTGCATGCGGTGACAATTTCAACTCAATGTTTTCACATATTTATAAGTAATGAGTGGTTGTGGATGTTTTATGTTAGTAGTGATATATATTTGTATAATCTGTTTTATTTAAAAGTGTTCGCAGATTCCCTTTTATATATTGCTACCTACACAGGTTTTGTTCTTGTGTCCAAACATATTATAATATTTTATAGCATTTAAGGTTTTGTAAAAAATATGTAAGATGCTACCATGTCATTGATCCTGATGTTTGAAAAAATAATAGAAGGAAAAATAATAGAAGAAAAAAATAGAAGAAAAAAATACTAGAAGAAAAAAATAATAGAAGAAAAATAATATAAGAAAAAAATAATAGAAGAAGAAATATAATAAAAGATAAAAAATAATAGAAAAAAGTATAGAATATAAAATAATAGAAAATAAAAAATAATAGAAGAAAAAGTAATAGAAGAAAAAATTAATAAAAGATAATAGAAAATATAAAATAATAGAAGAAAAAATAATAGCAGAAAAAATAGACGAAAAAAATACTGGAAGAAAAAAATAATAGAAGAAAAATAATATAAGAAACAAATAATAGAAGAAAAAATAATAAAAGAAAAAATATAATAAAAGATAAAAAATAATGGAAAATACAAAATAATATAAGAAAAAATAATAGAAGAAAAAATATAATAAAAGATAAAAAATAAAAAGTATAGAATATAAAAATAATAGAAAATAAAAAATAATAGAAGAAAAAATAATATAAGAAAAAAATAATAGAAAAAAATAATAGAAAGAAAAAAGTTTATTGTAGATTTTTGTTATTTGCCCCTTGCAGGACATATGCAGATACATGAAGGGTGAATTAAAGGGGGACACAGAGCACCAGGTGCTGCAGGGAATCATCAACCACGGCCTACAACGCATCGACCTGAGGGACGAGATCTTCTGTCAACTCATGAGGCAGACGAGTGATAATCCTCACGAGGATCTGTGTCTACGTGTCTGGCAGATCATGTGTCTCTGTGTCGTCTCATTTCACCCCAGTCGCACGCTCAAGAAGGTAATCACCCACCGCACGGTCACATCAGACAGTTGTGTCGTCTTTTGTATCGTTTTAGACCAGCTAACCTCATCGATTCTGCCACAGTTAATATTTTGTTTCTAATTTACCTCTGGAACACCTATAAACAATTTAACACAATTTTCAAACATTTTATCACGGGACACTACCTTTTTTCCCGAAGGGAGATTTAACTCTGGTAGCATATTTATTCAGGGCAGTTGGGGTGGGATATTAGGGGTCACAATTTGTTTAATGTTTCAGACAACGATTGCCATTTATTCTTAAGTGTCGCTGGATTGTAAAAACCTTATAATTAAGCAAATGTTGACTTTACCGAGACCTGTAAATCAATAACAAATGTAATTTATACTATATCAAAGGGGTAAGGTATAATTAAGTGTACAAGATATTCTTACAATTGAGCATACTGAGGCAAATCTATGGCATGTTCCGGTGACTCTAGGATTGGTTAATAAATTGGTTTATTTTGTGATGAGGCAGTAATGGGTACATAGCACAACTGCCTAATAGCTGTGATTGAACATGAATGATTGATATGAGAATGGCTAGCGGTGCTCTAATCCTCATGATGAGTCCCGATGAACACGTTAACCCCTAATAACACTTCAGTCAACTATGTCCTGTATGTCTATCCTAGACAGTGTGTGTGTGTGTGTGTGTGTGTGTGTGTGTGTGTGTGTGTGTGTGTGTGTGTGTGTGTGTGTGTGTGTGTGTGTTGTGTGTGTGTGTGTGTGTGTGTGTGTGTGTGTGTGTGTGTGTGTGTGTGTGTGTGTGTGTGTGTGTGTGTGTGTGTGTGTGTGTGTGTGTGTGTGTGTGTGTGTGTGTGTGTGTGTGTGTGTGTGTGTGTGTGTGTGTGTGAGGAGAGAGAGAGAGAGAGAGAGAAAGTTTTTTTGTGTGGTTTGGTGTAGATGAATGGATGTGATGTGTATGGAATGATTATATATATATATATATATATATATATATATATATATATATATATATATATATGTATATTGTATATATATGATATAATATATATTATATATATATATATATTGATATATATATATATATATATATATATATATATATATATATATATATATATATGTATGCATATGTGTATGTGGGAATGTAAACAAACAAACAAACAAACAAACACACACACACACACACACACACACACACACACACACACACACACACACACACACACACACACACACACACTCAACAACACTAGTAACATTTATTCTCTCTCTGTTCCCTCCAGTGTGTTAGAGTACATAACTATTTCGAGCAATAAACTTCCAGGCAATGGACAGACAAATTAAGTCCTGTGACATTTCAGGTATCATTTGTACATGCCACATTATCTGATAGCAGAATGCTATTGTTTAGGACAGTTGCTAAATACCACACAGAATGACATATGAAAAGTTCCCAGGGGTCCCAGTGTACGTTTCTCACAACACATTCAGCAACCAACCTACCTCAGTGTCACAGTGACCTGCTGTCTGTAGTGGTTGTTAGGTTTGGTTGCTAGGCTTCACTGAAGAAACCGGGGCACATTTGATAAGTCAGTTCCTGTGGTCTGTTACTCTTGCAACTATTACTTATCTCTATGTTTGACCATAATGCACTAGAAACATACATGCCATCACCTAGCCATCCACACTGCTGACCAACTGACCACAACCCTAATTGAGTTCCCATTAGTGTGTCTTATTGCCATTTCCTTGACACGTCGGTAAGTGTACGTGTGGTTATTTGATTGTGATGAAATCATTCCCCTTATTTCCATGTCTTCCAATACAGTTTCACACTGGGATATGAGTGTTGCATTTGAGGTTGTAGCGATATCATAAGTATTTGCCTTGCTACATCAGTGACTTGAACAGTCAACGTGAGCAGGTCCCGTCACAATGTCAGCTACTTAGTTACTTTTCAAATGAGAAAGAAACAAAGTCACATTGAAAATATAAAAGGAAATGCAGTGGCCCTCCCTATTAAGGTCACCTTCGGGATGGCTTGAATAGTGAGGTTATCATACTAGCAAGGTGGCCATATTATTGATGTGACCATAGTTGCAAGCTGGGTGCATTAGCAGAGTGATCCAATTAGCGAGATTACCACATTAGCAAGGTGTATTAGTGAGGTGACCCTATTAGTAAGGTGAATATATTATCTCACATTTGAGAGGTGACTGTGTTAATGAGGTGATCACATTAGTGAGGTGACCACATTAGTGAGGTGACTATTGGTAAGGTGACCATTGGTCCAAATTAGTGAGTTGACTGTATTAGTAAAGTGATCGTATCAGTGAGTTGACGGTATTAGTAAACTGATCGTATCAGTGAGGTGACCGTATTAGTAAAGTGATCGTATCAGTGAGGTGACCGTATTAGTAAAGTGATCGTATCAGTGAGGTGACCGTATTAGTAAAGTGATCGTATCAGTGAGGTGACCGTATTAGTAAAGTGATCGTATCAGTGAGTTGACGGTATTAGTAAAGTGATCGTATCAGTGAGGTGACCGTATTAGTAAATGATCGTATCAGTGAGGTGACCGTATTAGTAAAGTGATCGTATCAGTGAGGTGACCGTATTAGTAAAGTGATCGTATCAGTGAGGGGTTTAAAAAACCGTATTGGGGTAAAGTGGATCGTATCAGTGAGGTGACCGTATTAGTAAAGTGATCGTATCAGTGAGGTGACCGTATTAGTAAAGTGATCGTATCAGTGAGGTGACCGTATTAGTAAAGTGATCGTATCAGTGAGGTGACCGTATTAGTAAAGTGATCGTATCAGTGAGGTGACCGTATTAGTAAAGTGATCGTATCAGTGAGGTGACCGTATTAGTAAAGTGATCGTATCAGTGAGGTGACCGTATTAGTAAAGTGATCGTATCAGTGAGGTGACCGTATTAGTAAAGTGATCGTATCAGTGAGGTGACCGTATTAGTAAAGTGATCATATCAGTGAGGTGACTGTATTAATAAAGTGATCGTATCAGTGAGGTGACCATATTATCCCCAGTAGTAGAAACCTGACTGTGCCTGTGTTGCAGTATCTGCTGTTGTACCTGCGACAGAGCTGTGATAACGTCCCGGAGTCGGGAGATGAAAGCAAGGTGGCAAAGTATGCCAGCTACTGTCTATGGCACCTTAGTATGCCCACCCAGAAGTGTCGTAGGTGGCCGCCCTCACTCGTCGAGATCCAGGTATGTGTAGCACCAACACTATAAACATGACGGTCCACAGTCATGAAGGTCTAGTATGTGTGGCGCCATCTGGTGTCGTATATTTAACACACACATGCACACACGTGCTAACTTGATTATAGTTACATTTTTTGCTAATTCTAGGAATTTTTTCGGACGAATTAAATGCATACAAGTTAGGGAATGTATTATTTATGGCTCCAAGATGTTTAAAAAAAATTACTTATTTTACTCCAAAAAGTAAGTGAATTTCTTGCATAGTGTTGTTGGCTGAGACGAGACCCAAGTGACGGTACATCTGCAGTTAAGCTCCTCTCATCAGCCAGTGTTTGTGTGTGTCTTCCACAGGCAGTGTGCAATCTGCAGCCTCTCTTGTGTCATGTCCACTTCCTGGATGGGTCCATGAAGGCGATCGCCATCGACCCGGCGGAGACAGTCGCCAGCATCCTGAGACGTATCCAACAGATGGTTCAGCTGCAGAACATCAACGGCTGGGCCCTGTACGAGGTGAGAGACTGCAGGCTCAGTCATGTCATGTGTTGTTGTCATGAGATATTGCAATGGTCTCTTTGTGGTCACAGTGTTGTGTTATGTGTGGTGTTGTCACAGTCATGTGCTATGTTGTTGTCATGGGGTATTGCAAGGGCCTTAGCTGTCACAGTCATGCCGTGTGTTGTTGTCACACTCATGTGATATGTTATCATAGTTGTGTGCTGTGTTGTTGTCATGGGGTGTTGCAAGTGTCTCTGCAGTCAGTCATGTGTTGTGTTGTGGTAATGGGGTGTTGCAAGTGTCTCTGCAGTCAGTCATGTGTTGTGTTGTGGTAATGGGGTGTTGCAAGTGTCTCTGCAGTCAGTCATGTGTTGTGTTGTTGTCATGGGGTGTTGCAAGTGTCTCTGCAGTCAGTCATGTGTTGTGTTGTTGTCATGGGGTGTTGCAAGTGTCTCTGCAGTCAGTCATGTGTTGTGTTGTTGTCATGGGGTGTTGCAAGTGTCTCTGCAGTCAGTCATGTGTTGTGTTGTTGTCATGGGGTGTTGCAAGTGTCTCTGCAGTCAGTCATGTGTTGTGTTGTTGTCATGGGGTGTTGCAAGTGTCTCTGCAGTCAGTCATGTGTTGTGTTGTTGTCATGGGGTGTTGCAAGTGTCTCTGTAGTCAGTCATGTGTTGTGTTGTTGTCATGGGGTGTTGAAAGAATCTCTAGTCAGTCGTGTTGTGTTGTTGTCTGGGGTGTTGCAAGTGTATCTGCAGTAGTCATGTGTTGTGTTGTTGTCATGGGGTGTTGCAAGTGTCTCTGTAGTCAGTCATGTGTTGTGTTGTTGTAATGGGGTGTTGCAAATGTCTCTGCAGTCAGTCATGATGTTTGTTGTTGTCATGGGGTGTTGCAAGTGTCTATGCAGTCAGCCATGTATTATGCTGTTGTCATGGGATGTTGCAAATGTTCATGCAGTCACAGTGATGTTGTTATGTTGTTATAATGGGGCATTACAATGGTTTCATCAATTCAGACAGATTTGTTGTAATGTTTAAATATTAAATACTCAACTTCATGTTAATTAACCATTTTGATAGCAAATTGTATAGGAATTAAGGAATTGCGGTTAATTTTCCGACCCTCTTTTGAAGAAGAAACTGTCTTACCTACTTACCATGCAATGCTTCATGTAGTGAACGTAGCTTGATGTTTTCCTGTAAATCTGCAAACCGAAGGAAATGGAGGTTAGTTGTGATGTTCACTGGTCATTTTCTGTCGTCGACGTATTCCTTTCTTCATATTGTACGTGTCCATGAACACTTGAGAATAGTGCTGTAAAACACCTGTGATTGTTCACACCATAACTCACTATATTCACAGCCACATCACAGTTAATACATCTACAAGGGTAACTCCAGCGATATGACGTCATCTTTTATTCCACATCGGAGATCTTCTGGGTGCCACAGCTAAAGTCATCTCTTGTTACTCTCTTCCACAGCTGTGGTGGTCCAAATTGGAATGATTGGTCGTATCCCACAATGCAATTGATCGTATCCCACAATGCACCTGATACCTGTACACATACGTATGCACACATACACACATTTTGACATACGTGTAAAGTATAGCATTCCAGCATTAATCTATATATATTTTACAAACCACATAAGCCTCATCTACACTTGTAAAAGTTGGAAGATCTAGCAGCACCATTGTAGATGTTTACATAGTTACTGTAGGCCATGTGTAGACGTGCATGTCATTAGATTAGAGAGGTGCACATGTTTCCCGGCAAAACTCTAGATACACTTTGAGGAGGTACCCGGTAGTAGTTTGAAACGAATCAGAATTCGTTATAAAATTCTGACTAGATACGTCATTCCAACTAGTGGAATTTTGTGTGCAGTGTTATTTTTAGACACTGAATGTATATTTATACCCCAAGACAAACTCTTGTATTGACTGCAGTTTTTCCCCTAACATTAATTCGTGCTATTCTAATAATTTGGATTTTCACAAGAACGTACAACATGATTATGTTGTGCTTCTATAGTCAGGCTGTCAACGGTATTTGTATATCCATTTTAGTAATAGTAATTCAGTCGCTTGAATTGTTATTGTCACTCAAATTAAATAAATTCTTTCATGTCAAATCATGTGCGATGCAGATATCACGCTAGGCTATTTAATTGCACAATACATGTTTTGGATACAACAAAACAGGATTATTGAATTATTGATGTGCCTTAGGAAGCAGAGGTCTTTGATATGACCATTATGGTGTTTGCAATGTGTGTCTTATTGTAGAGCAAGCCATCTCAGGACAGACACATCAAGGGTTGGGAGTACATCGCTGACATCCTGGCCGACTGGGAAGAGTAAGTATGTTTGTAACCCTAGTGCCACTAGTAACAGTGCCAGTAGTTTACCCATACCCCCAACCCCACCCCACCCCCTAGCATTTGTGTGTTAGTTCACCAAAGTAACACCTGCCGTAGTGAACAACTGTTTACATTGGGAAAACATGCTGTTGCAAACACATCATATAACTGTTTAGATCGGGTGTATTTTCCAGGATCTTTAGCCAATGCTCAGTAGTCACATGTTAATAATCTTTGTAATGTAAGAAAAATCCTTCACATTTGAAGATCATATTTCCCGTTGGTCAGGCATGGTAATGGGGACAAAGAAGGTCAGTGGATCGTGGAGAACAGAATAGATACCGTAGAAAAAAAGAAAACACGATATTATTGTTTAAGTGACATTTAATCTGTTATCTTTGAATTAAGTACACCAATCACACCAGTCCACATCAGAACTTATCTTAATTAGCGAATGTTTTCCAGTTCTCGATGCCAGATCCAAGTTGTTCACTGTGGGCAGGTTTTACTCTGCGCGTAGAGAGTCGATGTTCCCACAACAGTGGTTATTAGAAGCACTGACTGCTGGTCAAAGTTGACCAGTAGAACAGTAAAGTGTTGATGTTCTCACAGACGTGTAGTGTAGTGCATGCTGGTGTGGAGTGTGTGTGGTGTACATGTCTCATCACTCACTTCATGGGCCTTTCCATGAAATTGGGTAACTTTTTACGAAAAGTACTCTGTTTTGGAAATATTTGTAAAAATATAAAATAATATATACTTGTAAGTGCATAGAAAATGCATAACTTCGCACACTTTACACTAATCTGAAAACTAGTCCACTATTTGGTATTCATACAAAGACAGGATTATAGCAGAATATATGTATTAAGCACTTTTCAATCTTACAAAGTTGTCTTTGTAATACCCACAGTTACTCTAAATGATGCACTTGCTTCATTGTCTCACTGATTTTTGGTAATCTTGTATCAGTGATAACATTGAATACGTAACATATTGGCAGGAGAGATGAATTTTCAAGAAACTGAACACTGTCCTTATAAATTACTTCAAAGCGATCTAAGGCAGGCATGGAAGCTTCGTCACGGAATATTGTCAAGGTAACCTGCTTGCTTGCAGGTCTTCGTGCATGTTTCGTGTCTTCATGTTTAATATAATTTTATGGCATGATTACTGGCGAGTAATGTCCGAGACTGTAGATAGACTGCAGGCGCGTGTGTGAATACATGAGGTGGTTTAAGGTTGGCAGATTTCGTGAACATAGGCCAAAATCAATGCATCATTGGACCAAAATATATATATATATATATATATATATATATATATATATATATATATATATACATAGGTAGCTTTAGTACTCCCAAGAAGTGTTTTATACAAGTTTTCTGTTATCTATTCATGCACTCAGGGTCATTGCGGCTGTTTACATCAGTACCAACCTACAGTACCCCTGGCAGATCCCTTTGCAAAACTCTTCTCTTAACCTCAGCCAATTAAATCTTTCATGTGATGTACTTTTGAGTGATCTCAGCATCATGCTGCTAGTGTTACAAGCAAAGTTTAGGATGTGAATGTATCCTTACATTGTGATTCCCACCAATCACTAATCCATCTTCAAATTGGGATTGGTAATTGCACTGTTCCCATGGCTGCGGCAGTATAATGGATGGTGAAGTCCATCCCTGTAAGTTTGACACCAGTCACCACTCACTCCCACAGTTTGCAGAGATGACCAGCCAGGGGTGTGTAGCACAGCACAATGACCCCCGGCTTGGGAGGGTGCTGCTATCCCAAAGTGACTCAAGTAGTAACTATTAACATGACGTTTTCTGAAGTATA
Source organism: Ridgeia piscesae (assembly GCA_025642075.2). NCBI lineage: Eukaryota > Metazoa > Annelida > Polychaeta > Sabellida > Siboglinidae > Ridgeia > Ridgeia piscesae. The sequence continues at coordinate 50,111 of JAODUO010000185.1, forward strand.
TGTCTGAATAGGAGGGACAACAGCGATGTGAAAACAACACACATTTTGTAGTTACGTCAGCTGAGTTATTGTTAAGAACTAATCTATTTCACAGTTCCAATTAATATTTTGCTCTGCTCCGCTACAGATATTTTAAAAAGTGAAATCAATTTAGTAATTGTTTAAAGACGAACTTCGAGTTGGTAGTTAGTGTAACTAAACGTTCGAGAGTGGTTTCAGTAATGCATGTGTGCAGTGATTGGACTATCTCCAGTCCTATGAACATTTCTGAATGACTAACAGAGACCTTTATATTATGCATCCACACTTACACGTACTGGTTGTTTGCATGTTGAAGTCGCTTTTGTTGTTCATGATTTGTGTTTATAAAACTAAGCACATGAAAATCAAACTGAATGTATCGTCTTTGCAAAGCTGCATCTTTTGTATGTTTCCCAAATTATACAGCTATCATTAACAATTTGCATCTTGTTAATTGCACACTATTTATATTGTCATCAAATAGTTTTCTTCAGCAGAAATGTGTCTACAAAATATATATATTTACAAAAAAACAGACAACTATATCTTGTACCAAGTGGTTGTAGTTTCTTTCAATGAATGTTCAATATTTGTTATCACAAAAGGCAAATAACAGTATATTACAAAGTGTAAGACTACATAATATTAACATTTGTTTGCATGGACCAGGCTTTTAATTTGGTACATCAGAACTATTTATGTCTGTTCACAGCTGGCTTAATTGGAATTATTAACTGCATTGAATGATTTTTATTTCCATAACCATTCAACTCATGGTTGCATATCTATGTGATTTTATAGAGAAAACATTACCTGGCCACCATATATTAAAATGGCAGATATTTTAATGGATTCCTGTCACCAAACTTTCATAAATATAACAACAGTTAATTCAGCCTTAAGTTAAAAACTACTTTGAAAGTGTTATTATTAAACTCAAAACTAAAATTAAGTTACTGCAAAAAACTGCATTGTGATGTTTTATAGTTGCAGATTTCACACACATAAAAACACCTCTTTCAGCTGCTATACAATTTTATATCTTTAAACGTTGGTCCATGGTAACTAGCTTTTGGGTTATCAATTTAGCGATTCTATACTAAACAAGGTAATTTAACGATAACAACTTTCCTAAATACTCTTGATAACCTGTCAAAGAAATAAACAAATATCACCCCACATTCTGTGACATCTTTCTTGAGACATATTTCCATGCACAGATGCTACAGACAATACAAATCGGAGCAGTTCCTGATTGTGCCAAAGAGAGGCTCCCCGAAGCACTCGTCAGCGATGTCGTATGGCCGCCTGGTGTTCTGTAAACATGTCTTCCAGCCAATGTCAGACACGTTGGACGACCCTGTTGAGTACCATCTGCTCTACGCCCAGGCACTTCACTATGTCGTACAGGTGAGAACAGTCCAGGTGTATCGTCACAAGCAGTCAACTCTTGTCACCATCTCCTGTCGTCACAGGTGTCATGGAGTTGTCATTCTCCTGTCCCGGTGTGTCCAGGGTCAGGCAGCATTGTCTCAATACACATCAAACATTTCTCATTTTCATCACCCTCCCTGTCCTTGCCCTGGTTTATCTCCACACCCTTTTGTCGTTTGCTCTCAGCCCCTCCAAATCTCCACACCCCTTTGTAGTTTGCTCTCAGGCTCTCCAAATATCCAAACCCCTCTGTCATATGTTCACAGCCCCTCCACATCTCCACACCCCTCTGTCATTTGCTCTCAGCCCCTCCAAATCTCCACACCCCTCTGTCATTTGCTCTCAGCCCCTCCACATCTCCACACCCCTCTGTCATTTGCTCTCAGCCTCTCCACATCTCCACACCCCTCTGTCATTTGCTCTCAGCCCCTCCATATCTCCACATCCCTCTGTCATTTGTTCACAGCCCCTCCACATCTCCACACCCTCTGTCATTTGTTCACAGCCCTCCACATCTCCACACCCCTCTGTCATTTGTTCACAGCCCCTCCACATCTCCACACCCCTCTGTCATTTGCTCTCAGCCCCTCCACATCTCCACACCCCTCTGTCATTTGCTCTCAGCCCCTCCACATCTCCACACCCCTCTGTCATTTGTTCACAGCCCCTCCAAATCTCCACACCCCTGTCATTTGCTCTCAGCCCCTCCATATCTCCACACCCCTCTGTCATTTTTCACAGCCCCTCCAAATCTCCACACCCCTTTGTCGTTTGCTCTCAGCCCCTCCAAATCTCCACACCCCTTTGTCGTTTGCTCTCAGCCCCTCCACATCTCCACACCCCTCTGTCATTTGTTCTCAGCCTCTCCACATCTCCACACCCCTCTGTCGTTTGCTCTCAGCCCCTCCAAATCTCCACACCCCTCTGTCATTTGCTCTCAGCCCCTCCAAATCTCCCACCCCCTTGGTTTGCTCTCAGCCTCCCCATCTCCACACCCCTCTGTCATTTGTTCTCAGCCTCTCCACATCTCCCACCCCTCTGTCATTTGCTCTCAGCCTCTCCACATCTCCACACCCCTCTGCCCTTTGTTCCAGCCCTCCAAATCTCCACACCCCTCTGTCATTTGCTCTCAGCCCCTCCCATCTCCACACCCCTCTGTCATTTGCTCTCAGCCTCTCCACATCTCCACACCCTCTGTCATTTGCTCTCAGCCTCTCCACATCTCCCACCCCTCTGTCATTTGCTCTCAGCCTCCCATCTCACACCCTCTTTTTGTCTCAGCCCCTCCATCTCCCCTCTGTCATTTGTTCCCCAGCCCCTCCAAATCTCCACACCCCTCTGTCATTTGCTCTCAGCCCCTCCAATCTCCACACCCTCTGTCATTTGTTCACAGCCCCTCCAAATCTCCACACCCCTTTGTCGTTTGCTCTCAGCCCCTCCAAATCTCCACACCCTCTGTCATTTGTTCTCAGCCTCTCCACATCTCCACCCCCTCTGCGTTTGCTCTCAGCCCCTCCTCCCCCACACCCCTCTGTCATTTGCTCTCAGCCCTCCAAATCTCCACACCCTTTGTGTTGCTCTCAGGCCCTCCACTCTCCACCCCCTCTGTCATTTTCTCTCAGCCTCTCCACATCTCCACACCCCTCTGTCATTTGCTCTCCCGCCTCTCCACATCTCCACACCCCTCTGTCATTTGCTCTCAGCCTCTCCACATCTCCCACCCCTCTCATTTGCTCTCAGCCCCTCCAATCTCCACACCCCTGTTTTGCTCTCAGCCCTCCACATCTCCACACCCCCCTGTCATTTGTTCAACCCTCCAAATCTCCACACCCCTCTGTCATTTGCTCTCAGCCCGTCCATATCTCCCACCCCCCTGTCATTTGTTCCCCAGCCCCTCAAATCTCCCACCCCTTTGTCGTTTGCTCTCAGCCCCTCCAAATCTCCACACCCCTTTGTCGTTTGCTCTCAGCCCTCCACATCTCCACACCCCTCTGTCATTTGTTCTCAGCCTCTCCACTCTCCACACCCCTCTGTCGTTTGCTCTCAGCCCCTCCAATCTCCCCCCCTCTGTCATTTTGCTCTCAGCCCCTCCAAATCTCCACACCCCTCTGTCATTTGCTCTCAGCCTCTCCAAATCTCCACACCCCTCTGTCATTTGTTCTCAGCCTCTCCACATCTCCACACCCCTCTGTCATTTGTTCACAGCCCCTCCACATCTCCACACCCCTCTTCATTGCTCTCAGCCCCTCCACATCTCCCCACCCTCTGTCATTTGTTCTCAGCCTCTCCACATCCCCACCCTCTGTCATTTTTTCTCAGCCTCTCCCATCTCCACACCCCTCTGTCATTTGTTCTGCTCTCCCATCTCCCACCCCCCTGTCATTTGTTCTCAGCCCCTCCACATCTCCACACCCTCTGCTTTGTTCTCAGCCCCTCCACATCTCCACACCCCTCTGTCATTTGTTCACAGCCCCTCCACATCTCCACACCCCTCTGTCATTTGCTCTCAGCCCCTCCACATCTCCACACCCCTCTGTCATTTGTTCTCAGCCTCTCCACATCTCCACACCCCTCTGTCATTTGTTCTCAGCCCCTCCACATCTCCACACCCCTCTGTCATTTGTTCTCAGCCCCTCCACATCTCCACACCCCTCTGTCATTTGTTCTCAGCCTCTCCACATCTCCACACCCCTCTGTCATTTGTTCTCAGCCCCTCCACATCTCCACACCCCTCTGTCATTTGTTCTCAGCCCCTCCAAATCTCCACACCCCTCTGTCATTTGCTCTCAGCCCCTCCAAATCTCCACACCCCTCTGTCATTTGTTCTCAGCCCCTCCAAATCTCCACACCCCTCTGTCATTTGCTCTCAGCCCCTCCAAATCTCCACACCCCTCTGTCATTTGCTCTCAGCCCCTCCAAATCTCCACACCCCTCTGTCATTTGCTCTCAGCCCTCCAAATCTCCACACCCCTCTGTCATTTGTTCTCAGCCCCTCCAAATCTCCACACCCCTCTGTCATTTGCTCTCAGCCCCTCCACATCTCCACACCCCTCTGTCATTTGTTCACAGCCCCTCCACATCTCCACACCCCTTTGTCGTTTGCTCTCAGCCCCTCCAAATCTCCACACCCCTCTGTCATTTGCTCTCAGCCCCTCCACATCTCCACACCCCTCTGTCATTTGCTCTCAGCCTCTCCAAATCTCCACACCCCTCTGTCGTTTGCTCTCAGCCCCTCCAAATCTCCACACCCCTCTGTCATTTGCTCTCAGCCCCTCCAAATCTCCACACCCCTCTGTCATTTGTTCTCAGCCCCTCCAAATCTCCACACCCCTCTGTCATTTGTTCTCAGCCCCTCCAAATCTCCACACCCCTCTGTCATTTGCTCTCAGCCCCTCCACATCTCCACACCCCTCTGTCATTTGCTCTCAGCCCCTCCACATCTCCACACCCCTCTGTCATTTGTTCTCAGCCCCTCCACATCTCCACACCCCTCTGTCATTTGCTCTCAGCCCCTCCACATCTCCACACCCCTCTGTCATTTGCTCTCAGCCTCTCCACATCTCCACACCCCTCTGTCATTTGTTCTCAGCCCCTCCACATCTCCACACCCCTCTGTCATTTGTTCTAGCCTCTCCACATCTCCACACCCCTCTGTCATTTGCTCTCAGCCTCTCCACATCTCCACACCCCTCTGTCATTTGTTCACAGCCTCTCCAATCTCCACACCCCTCTGTCATTTGTTCACAGCCCCTGCCCAAATCTCCACACCCCTCTGTCATTTGCTCTCAGCCTCTCCAATCTCCACACCCCTTGTCATTTGTTCACAGTCCCTCCAACATCTCCACACCCCTCTGTCATTTGCTTCACAGTCCCTCCACAATCTCCACACCCCTTGTCAGTTTGCTATACAAACCCTGAATCTCCACACCCCTCTGTCATTTGCTCTCAGCCCCTCCAATCTCCACACCCCTCTGTCATTTGTTCACAGTCCCACTAATCTCCACACCCCTCTGTCATTTGTTCACAGCCCTCCAAATATCCACACCCCTCTGTCATTTGTTCACAGCCTCTCCACATCTCCACACCTCTGTTCTGTCATTTGCTCTCAGATCTCCACATCTCCACACCCCTCTGTCATTTGTTACAGCCTCTCCAACATCTCCACACCCCTCTGTCATTTGTTCACAGCCTCTCCAACATCTCTACACCACTCTGTCATTTGCTTTACAACATTGCAAACCACTAATCTCCCCAACCCCCCTTTTCATTTGTTCCAGTCCCACTTAATCTCCCCAACCCCCTTTTCATTTGTTCCAGCCCCTAAATCTCCCCAACCCCCCTTTTCATTTGTTCCAGTCCCACTTAATCTCCCCAACCCCCTTTTCATTTGTTCCAGCCCCTTTTAAATCTCCCCAACCCCCTTTTCATTTGTTCCAGTCAAACCCCCAACCCCCCTTTTATTTTTTTCCCCCCCTCCTCTAACCCCCTTTTTTTCCCCCCCCTAATTCCCCAACCCCCCTTTTCATTTTTCCCCCCCTAATTCCCCCCCCCCCTTTTTTTTTCTCTCCCCCAACACCCCCCCCGATTTTCCCAAAACCCCCCCCCCCTCTCCCCAACCCCCCTTTTCATTTTTCCCCCCTAATTCCCCCCCCCCTTGTATTTTCTCTACCCCTTTACATTAATCCATTTTTCCACCCATGTAAGTTACAACATTGAATACAAAACCAACTTGTAAGTGCAGTACATATTCTGTGTACATGTAAGTTACAACATTAAATACAAAACCAACTTGTAAGTGCAGTACATATCTCTGTGTACATGTAAGTTACAACATTGAATAAAAAACCCAAACTTGTAAGTGAGTACATATCTCTGTGTACGTGTAAGTTACAACATTGAATACAAAACCAACTTGTAAGTGCAGTACATATTCTGTGTACTGTAAGTTACAACATTGAATACAAAACCAACTTGTAAGTGCAGTACATATTCTGTGTACATGTAAGTTACAACATTGAATACAAAACCAACTTGTAAGTGCAGTACATATCTCTGTGTACTGTAAGTTACAACATTGAATAAAAAACCCAAACTTGTAAGTGCAGTACATATATCTGTGTACATGTAAGTTACAACATTGAATACAAAACCAACTTGTAAGTGCAGTACATATATCTGTGTACATGTAAGTTACAACATTGAATACAAAACCAACTTGTAAGTGCAGTACATATCTCTGTGTACTGTAAGTTACAACATTGAATACAAAACCACTTGTAAGTGCAGTACATATATCTGTGTACTGTAAGTTACAACATTGAATACAAAACCAACTTGTAAGGGGAGTACATATTCTGTGTACATGTAAGTTACAACATTGAATACAAAACCACTTGTAAGTGCAGTACATATATCTGTGTACATGTAAGTTACAACATTGAATAAAAAACCCAAACTTGTAAGTGCAGTACATATTCTGTGTACTGTAAGTTACAACATTGAATAAAAAACCCAAACTTGTAAGTGCAGTACATATATCTGTGTACTGTAAGTTACAACATTGAATACAAAACCAACTTGTAAGTGAGAAATTCTCTGTGTACATGTAATTACAACTTTGAATACAAAAAACTTGAAATCATAATATCTTTGTACATTAAAGTTACAACATTGAATAAAAACCCAACTTGTAATGCAGTACATATATCGGGACTTTAAAGTTACAACATTGAATAAAAACCAAACTTGTAATCAGTACATATATCTGTTAGTGAATTACAACATTGAATACAAAACCAACTTGTAAGTAGTACATATCTCTGTGTACTGTAAGTTACAACATTGAATACAAAACCACTTGTAAGTGAGTACATATTCTGTGTACATGTAAGTTACAACATTGAATACAAAACCAACTTGTAAGTGCAGTACATATATCTGTGTACGTGTAAGTTAAACTTGAATAAAAACCCAACTTGTAATATACATACCGTGTACTTTGTAATTACAACATTAATACAAAACCACTTTAAGTGCAGTACATATCTCTGTGTACATGTAAGTTACAACATTGAATAAAAAACCCAAACTTGTAAGTGCAGTACATATCTCTGTGTACTGTAAGTTACAACATTGAATACAAAACCAACTTGTAAGTGCAGTACATATCTCTGTGTACTGTAAGTTACAACATTGAATACAAAACCAACTTGTAAGTGAGTACATATTCTGTGTACTGTAAGTTACAACATTGAATACAAAACCAGCTTGTAAGTGCAGTACATATCTCTGTGTACATGTAAGTTACAACATTGAATACAAAACCAACTTGTAAGTGCAGTACATATCTCTGTGTACATGTAAGTTACAACATTGAATACAAAACCACTTGTAAGTGCAGTACATATTCTGTGTACGTGTAAGTTACAACATTGAATACAAAACCAACTTGTAAGTGGAGTACATATCTCTGTGTACATGTAAGTTACAACATTGAATACAAAACCAGCTTGTAAGTGGAGTACATATCTCTGTGTACATGTAAGTTACAACATTGAATACAAAACCAACTTGTAAGTGCAGTACATATCTCTGTGTACATGTAAGTTACAACATTGAATACAAAACCAACTTGTAAGTGGAGTACATATCTCTGTGTACATGTAAGTTACAACATTGAATACAAAACCAACTTGTAAGTGGAGTACATATATCTGTGTACATGTAAGTTACAACATTGAATACAAAACCAACTTGTAAGTGCAGTACATATCTCTGTGTACATGTAAGTTACAACATTGAATACAAAACCAACTTGTAAGTGAGTACATATCTCTGTGTACATGTAAGTTACAACATTGAATACAAAACCAACTTGTAAGTGCGTACATATTCTGTGTACTGTAAGTTACAACATTGAATACAAAACCAACTTGTAAGTGCAGTACTATCTCTGTGTACATGTAAGTTACAACATTGACTAAAAAACCCAAAGGGGCAGTACATATTCTGTGTACTGTAAGTTACAACATTGAATACAAAACCAGCTTGTAAGTGCAGTACATATTTTGTGTACATGTAAGTTACAACATTGAATACAAAACCAGCTTGTAAGTGCAGTACATATCTCTGTGTACATGTAAGTTACAACATTGAATACAAAACCAACTTGTAAGTGCTGTACATATCTCTGTGTACATGTAAGTTACAACATTGAATACAAAACCAGCTTGTAAGTGCAGTACATATATCTGTGTACGTGTAAGTTACAACATTGAATACAAAACCAACTTGTAAGTGGAGTACATATCTCTGTGTACATGTAAGTTACAACATTGAATACAAAACCAGCTTGTAAGTGCAGTACATATATCTGTGTACATGTAAGTTACAACATTGAATACAAAACCAACTTGTAAGTGCAGTACATTTCTGTGTACATGTAAGTTACAACATTGAATACAAAACCAACTTGTAAGGGGAGTACATATTCTGTGTACGTGTAAGTTACAACATTGAATACAAAACCACTTGTAAGTGCAGTACATATTCTGTGTACATGTAAGTTACAACATTGAATACAAAACCAACTTGTAAGGGGAGTACATATCTCTGTGTACTGTAAGTTAAAACATTGAATACAAAACCACTTGTAAGTGCAGTACATATCTCTGTGTACATGTAAGTTACAACATTGAATACAAAACCAGCTTGTAAGTGCAGTACATATATCTGTGTACGTGTAAGTTACAACATTGAATACAAAACCAACTTGTAAGTGGAGTACATATCTCTGTGTACGTGTAAGTTACAACATTGAATACAAAACCAGCTTGTAAGTGCAGTACATATCTCTGTGTACATGTAAGTTACAACATTGAATACAAAACCAGCTTGTAAGTGAGTACATATCTCTGTGTACATGTAAGTTACAACATTGAATACAAAACCAACTTGTAAGTGCAGTACATATCTCTGTGTACATGTAAGTTACAACATTGACTACAAAACCAGCTTGTAAGTGCAGTACATATCTCTGTGTACATGTAAGTTACAACATTGACTACAAAACCAACTTGTAAGTGCAGTACATATATCTGTGTACGTGTAAGTTACAACATTGAATACAAAACCAACTTGTAAGTGGAGTACATATCTCTGTGTACATGTAAGTTACAACATTGAATACAAAACCAACTTGTAAGTGCAGTACATATCTCTGTGTACATGTAAGTTACAACATTGAATACAAAACCAGCTTGTAAGTGCAGTACATATCTCTGTGTACGTGTAAGTTACAACATTGAATACAAAACCACTTGTAAGTGCAGTACATATATCTGTGTACATGTAAGTTACAACATTGAATACAAAACCAACTTGTAAGTGCAGTACATTCTCTGTGTACTGTAAGTTACAACATTGATACAAAACCACTTGTAATTTTTTGTGTACATGTAAGTTACAACATTGATACAAAACCAACTTGTAAGTGCAGTACATATTCTGTGTACTGTAAGTTACAACATTGAATACAAAACCAACTTGTAAGTGAGTACATATCTCTGTGTACATGTAAGTTAAAACCCAAAAAAAACCCTTGTAAGTGGAGTACATATCTCTGTGTACATGTAAGTTACAACATTGAATACAAAACCAGCTTGTAAGTGGAGTACATATCTCTGTGTACATGTAAGTTACAACATTGAATACAAAACCAACTTGTAAGTGCAGTACATATCTCTGTGTACATGTAAGTTACAACATTGAATACAAAACCAACTTGTAAGTGGAGTACATATCTCTGTGTACATGTAAGTTACAACATTGAATACAAAACCAACTTGTAAGTGGAGTACATATATCTGTGTACATGTAAGTTACAACATTGAATACAAAACCAACTTGTAAGTGCAGTACATATCTCTGTGTACATGTAAGTTACAACATTGAATACAAAACCAACTTGTAAGTGCAGTACATATCTCTGTGTACGTTTTAAAAGTTTTAACAAAACATTGAAAATTAAACAAAACCAACTTGTAAGTGCAGTACATATCTCTGTGTACATGTAAGTTACAACATTGACTACAAAACCAACTTGTAAGTGCAGTACATATCTCTGTGTACATGTAAGTTACAACATTGAATACAAAACCAGCTTGTAAGTGCAGTACATATCTCTGTGTACATGTAAGTTACAACATTGAATACAAAACCAACTTGTAAGTGCTGTACATATCTCTGTGTACATGTAAGTTACAACATTGAATACAAAACCAGCTTGTAAGTGCAGTACATATCTCTGTGTACATGTAAGTTACAACATTGAATACAAAACCAACTTGTAAGTGCTGTACATATCTCTGTGTACATGTAAGTTACAACATTGAATACAAAACCAGCTTGTAAGTGCAGTACATATCTCTGTGTACTTGTAAGTTACAACATTGAATACAAAACCACTTGTAAGTGCGTACATATCTCTGTGTACATGTAAGTTACAACATTGAATACAAAACCACTTGTAAGTGCAGTACATATCTCTGTGTACATGTAAGTTACAACATTGAATACAAAACCAACTTGTAAGTGCAGTACATATCTCTGTGTACATGTAAGTTACAACATTGAATACAAAACCAACTTGTAAGTGCAGTACATATCTCTGTGTACATGTAAGTTACAACATTGAATACAAAACCAACTTGTAAGTGCAGTACATATTCTGTGTACATGTAAGTTACAACATTGAATACAAAACCAACTTGTAAGTGCAGTACATATCTCTGTGTACATGTAAGTTACAACATTGAATACAAAACCAACTTGTAAGTGCAGTACATATCTCTGTGTACATGTAAGTTACAACATTGAATACAAAACCAACTTGTAAGTGCAGTACATATCTCTGTGTACTTGTAAGTTACAACATTGAATACAAAACCAGCTTGTAAGTGCAGTACATATCTCTGTGTACATGTAAGTTACAACATTGAATACAAAACCAACTTGTAAGTGCAGTACATATCTCTGTGTACATGTAAGTTACAACATTGAATACAAAACCAACTTGTAAGTGCAGTACATATCTCTGTGTACTTGTAAGTTACAACATTGAATACAAAACCAACTTGTAAGTGCAGTACATATCTCTGTGTACTTGTAAGTTACAACATTGAATACAAAACCAACTTGTAAGTGCAGTACTAAGTTTACAACATTAATACAAAACCAACTTGTAAGTGCAGTACATATTCTGTGTACTTGTAAGTTACAACATTGAATACAAAACCAACTTGTAAGTGCAGTACATATCTCTGTGTACATGTAAGTTACAACATTGAATACAAAACCAGCTTGTAAGTGCAGTACATATCTCTGTGTACATGTAAGTTACAACATTGAATACAAAACCAACTTGTAAGTGCAGTACATATCTCTGTGTACATGTAAGTTACAACATTGAATACAAAACCAACTTGTAAGTGCAGTACATATCTCTGTGTACATGTAAGTTACAACATTGAATAAAAAACCCACAACTTGTAAGTGCAGTACATATCTCTGTGTACATGTAAGTTACAACATTGAATACAAAACCAACTTGTAAGTGCAGTACATATCTCTGTGTACATGTAAGTTACAACATTGAATACAAAACCAACTTGTAAGTGGAGTACATATCTCTGTGTACATGTAAGTTACAACATTGAATACAAAACCACTTGTAAGTGCAGTACATATCTCTGTGTACATGTAAGTTACAACATTGACTACAAAACCAACTTGTAAGTGCAGTACATATCTCTGTGTACATGTAAGTTACAACATTGAATACAAAACCAACTTGTAAGTGCAGTACATATCTCTGTGTACATGTAAGTTACAACATTGAATACAAAACCAACTTGTAAGTGCAGTACATATTTTGTGTACATGTAAGTTACAACATTGAATAAAAAACCCAAACTTGTAAGTGCAGTACATATCTCTGTGTACATGTAAGTTACAACATTGAATACAAAACCAACTTGTAAGTGCAGTACATATCTCTGTGTACTTGTAAGTTACAACATTGAATACAAAACCAACTTGTAAGTGCAGTACATATCTCTGTGTACTTGTAAGTTACAACATTGAATACAAAACCAACTTGTAAGTGCAGTACATATCTCTGTGTACTTGTAAGTTACAACATTGAATACAAAACCAACTTGTAAGTGCAGTACATATCTCTGTGTACATGTAAGTTACAACATTGAATACAAAACCAACTTGTAAGTGCAGTACATATCTCTGTGAAATTAAACAACATTGAATAAAAAACCCAAACTTGTAAGTGCAGTACATATCTCTGTGTACATGTAAGTTACAACATTGAATACAAAACCAACTTGTAAGTGCAGTACATTCTCTTTTACATGTAAGTTACAACATTGAATACAAAACCAACTTGTAAGTGAGTACATATCTCTGTGTACATGTAAGTTACAACATTGAATACAAAACCAACTTGTAAGTGCAGTACATATTTTGTGTACATGTAAGTTACAACATTGAATACAAAACCAACTTGTAAGTGAGTACATATCTCTGTGTACATGTAAGTTACAACATTGACTACAAAACCAACTTGTAAGTGCAGTACATATCTCTGTGTACATGTAAGTTACAACATTGAATACAAAACCAACTTGTAAGTGCAGTACATATCTCTGTGTACATGTAAGTTACAACATTGAATACAAAACCAACTTGTAAGTGCAGTACATATCTCTGTGTACATGTAAGTTACAACATTGAATACAAAACCAACTTGTAAGTGCAGTACATATCTCTGTGTACATGTAAGTTACAACATTGAATACAAAACCAACTTGTAAGTGGAGTACATATCTCTGTGTACATGTAAGTTACAACATTGAATACAAAACCAACTTGTAAGTGCAGTACATATCTCTGTGTACATGTAAGTTACAACATTGAATACAAAACCAGCTTGTAAGTGCATAAAAGTGATCATAATTGAACAATGTTCCGTGCAGGTGGATGAGTTTGTGGTGGTTAAGAGCGCTGCGCTGCAATTGGCTGGTCTCCAAGCTCAAATACAATATGGAGACTACGATGTGAACAACACAGCCAGGTTAGTGCGAATAAGTGGCTCTCGTCATTCTTATGATTTAGAGCAATGGTGGAGTGGATAGAGCTTTAGTTATACCAGTTATAACAATCAATGTACTATTTTATGGTTTCGTTTTTATTTCTGATACCTCTGTAAATTACTTATGCTAAGTATTGTTATTTAACTATGAGATTGTAATTATTTGCTAGTTTCCAAAAGAATTAATGTACTAATTTTGTTGTTGTTGTTGAGATTTGTGACATTTACTACCTGTAATGTCATTCTAATGTTGGTGTTGTTGTTACTATTCTGTAATAGGGTCTGTTTTGATCTCATCGAAATTATTTAAGATAGCCAAATACATTTAATTGAAATTTTATAAACGGGGGAGTGACCAAAATGGACTTTATCTACAGCAATAATTCATATATTAGTTATAATTACTTTTCTGTTATTTCTTATTTAATAACACGTGTACGTAATTACTTGTCATTTTAGTGCAATATTATTTCATAATTGCGATATAGGTAACTTGTTGAACATTGTATCATGTATAATGTTTGGGCCGAATAAACACTTCCGATTCCAATTAGACTGTCAGTTGAGAGAATTGTCAATTCAAACTCTCATTCACTCTACATTTATATATCAGTGAACACCTGGCTGTAGACACAGGTTGATAAGTTTATCTGATTAATCTTCATGCATTAACTGGAGCATGGCTGAATGGTTCCCACAGAAGACTACATGAAGTTTGATTAGACAGGTCTGCCGGGGGAGCTGGGTGTAAAATGCATTCGGCAGTCCTTTAGTGCTGGTTGCTGCACTATAGGACTTAATTTCACCTTGTGTATCTTGTGCAATAATGTATTTAGTATCCAAAATTAACTGATCAACAGACGTCATATCTGCTCCATCTGCAGCTCAAAATAGTTAATAGGCTAGTGCATTTATTTTTCACATACGTCCAGACCACATTTCACATGAATACAAGCAACGTAAATTTGAATTTATTGTTCAAATGAAAATGTGTTCTTGTTCCAGTAATACGCTACTTTTGAGCAGTATATACCACTGTATGTCATGTGTCATCAGGTGAACACCTATTGGTGTGTGACACAGCTGTGTCACCATGCCAGTGTCAAATGTCATCATGAGTAAAGTAAATAGATACTTTGTTGCGTGTTCTACAGGTACCAGGACATTGAACTGTTTCTGTGTCAACGGGTCCTCCTGTCAAACAAGTCACATGACTGGAGTCATGACATCTCCGCAGCTCATAAGGTACATTATTGTTGTCACGAGGCATGTGACGCTGCTAACATTACACACAATAGGTTTCGGCTTTACTGCGTAAAAGGGGTATCAGTCTAGGTTTAGGATCACCGCGGAGCAGGGCGTGTCACCTGGGTTGGTAATCTCACTTTGGGGCAGAGGGTGTCACCGCAAGACGGGTGTGTCTTAGGATGAGCAATATAGTTACATTATCGTTTTTCAATCAGTTGTTTCTCTTTTAAACAAAAATGTATTACGGTAATAGAAATTCAGTCACCCTTCAGGTGAATCTCTGCAGGTAAATATCGGATCTGATCAGGCGAAACTGATGTAACACTTACAGGTTAACAGACCAATTTAGGTCATTGGCTTTTGTTGTTGCCCATATCCAAGTGACGCGTTCAGCCGTATGACCAATTTGGACTCTCCTACATAGTGTGGGAGCATGTTCCATCGATTTTCTTTCTGGCTGACAGTGTTATTAGTTCCTTCAAAAAAATTCTCATATGTCCTCATGTCACTGTTCTGTCAGCATCCAGTAGGCATATAATGCTTAATATATTCTCAGACTGTGAACGTCTACGACCACCCAATAGTGAATAAATACAAAAAGACAGTTAATAAAAATATGCCAATGTCATTAATAGTTGAGCAGGCCGGAACAGTGAAACAGGCGTACATTAAAATGCCCCCCTCAGACATTTCCTCAACTCACTTGTGACTACACTTCACTTGCATTTCTTGACCCGCAGAAATTCGGCAGGGGCAAATCGGAGATCGAGGCGAAGATGAAATACCTCACGATCGTGTCGCAGTACACGCTGTACGGCTGCACGAAGATCTTCGCGCACTACCGTGGCGTGTGGCCGTATGGCATCGAGTCTGTGCTGGCGTTCAGTCACACGGGAATCCGCTTCGTGAGCATGCAGGAGGGGCGCGTGGTGTGTGACATGTACTACGCCGAGGTGGAGACGATCCTCCTGCAGGAGAGGTACGACGAGTACCACGTTATCATCCAGCTGAGGAACTGTGTGGCCCAGGACAAGCAGAAGGTCTACATGTTTGAGTGTCTGGAGTTGGACGAGGTCGCCTCAGCCATCGAGTACCACTCCCCGCGGCTGGCTGGGTGGGTGACGTCAGGACGACAGTGGAAGAGTCACAAGGTGAGTGTCACTCACCCCACCTGGAGGGTGAAGTCAGGGGTGATTGTAGAACAGTCACAAGGTGAGTGTCACTCACCCCACCTGGAGGGTGAAGTCAGGGGTGATTGTAGAACAGTCACAAGGTGAGTGTCACTCACCCCACCTGGAGGGTGAAGTCAGGGGTGATTGTAGAACAGTCACAAGGTGAGTGTCACTCACCCCACCTGGAGGGTGAAGTCAGGGGTGATTGTAGAACAGTCACAAGGTGAGTGTCACTCACCCCACCTGGAGGGTGAAGTCAGGGGTGATTGTAGAACAGTCACAAGGTGAGTGTCACTCACCCCACCTGGAGGGTGAAGTCAGGGGTGATTGTAGAACAGTCACAAGGTGAGTGTCACTCACCCCACCTGGAGGGTGAAGTCAGGGGTGATTGTAGAACAGTCACAAGGTGAGTGTCACTCACCCCACCTGGAGGGTGAAGTCAGGGGGTGATTGTAGAACAGTCACAAGGTGAGTGTCACTCACCCCACCTGGAGGGTGAAGTCAGGGGTGATTGTAGAACAGTCACAAGGTGAGTGTCACTCACCCCACCTGGAGGGTGAAGTCAGGGGTGATTGTAGAACAGTCACAAGGTGAGTGTCACTCACCCCACCTGGAGGGTGAAGTCAGGGGGTGATTGTAGAACAGTCACAAGGTGAGTGTCACCCACCTGGAGGGTGAAGTCAGGGGTGATTGTAGAACAGTCACAAGGTGAGTGTCACCACCCCACCTGGAGGGTGAAGTCAGGGTGATTGTAGAACAGTCACAAGGTGAGTGTCACCCCACTGGAGGGTGAAGTCAGGGGGTGATTGTAGAACAGTCACAAGGTGAGTGTCACTCACCCCACCTGGAGGGTGAAGTCAGGGGGTGATTGTAGAACAGTCACAAGGTGAGTGTCACACACCCCACTGAGGGTGAAGTCAGGGGGTGATTGTAGAACAGTCACAAGGTGTGTGTCACTCACTCCACCAATATGACATTTATATTTAGGTTGATTCTGGTGCATTGTAAATTGTCATTGTTATTCTTTTTAATGTTTCACACAGAAGTCGATAATTTTTTTTATGAACACATTTGCCTCTAAGTAAAGAGCAAAGTACTTTAGACGTTGCACCATGTAAAAACTTACCAGTTACTTTTTGATGGATGTCCTATCAGAGGTTTATTAAATCTCGCTTCAGGTGAAGCCTCCGTCGAACTGGATCAAGCTGCTGGACGACATCTTGATGTGTCGCCGCGCCCTGGTGGAGAATGGAGTAGTACAGAAGGCTCTGCCCGGGGAGGTTGGACTCTTCCGCTCGGCCATCAGCAAGTAGGTCCCTCTAGTGGGTAATGTTTTCTGAAAACAAATATGAGTCGGCATTTACCAGCTCTGGTATTAACTATGTCCGAAATTTGGTAGCGTTTTATTTAAAAAAAAATTCACTTAGCTTGTGGAATATGCATGCGAACATTCTGCCAAGTTTGTGGCCATGATAATTGTGCTGTCTTGTAATTTGTAGTGACAACTATTACAGTAGTGACACCTAGTGGATTATAACGGGAGCAGTAAACGTTATAATCACGTGGTCTTCATGATCAGGTGTCTGTAATTACTTAATAAGTTATAAATCCACTGTTAATATACGACAATAAGGAGTTGTTTATGCAGTTGGTCTGCTTTGTTTGTAACCCTGGTTGGAAGGGTGATATAATTTATTTCAAAATTCATGTACGTAATATGACCAATCAGTTGATATAAATAATTATTTGCACCAAACATTTTTGGGAGCATTGTTTTCGTAGGCCCCGCATGCATGTGCTGCCTTTAGGGTTTTACAAAGAACGGGAGAGGGAGGGAAGGAGGGAGAGGCGAGGGAAACAGATAGAGAGGAGGAAGGGAGAGAGGTATATCAAAATAAATCCGTTAAAGTTGAAAGAGTAATGGTATAAAATCTGCAGGCTGAGTGGACGGTACTGCAGGTTTGGTCACCAGGACGACGACATTGACATGGACATGCAGTGCTCTCGCTGGCTCTTCAGCAAGGTGCCCTTCAAGACGTCGCTCATGCACTTCAACTCACACGAACTCGAAGATGTCTCTGCCAGGATGTTCAACTCGACTCTCGTCTACGCCCGGCTAGAGTCGTCAGGTACAGAGGCTTTGTCTGCGTCAATATATGACGACGCACCTGTGGAAAATGTCACTTGTGGTGTACGTGTTCATTGTAATGGTTAAAAGTTACAGTTGTCACATCATAGGACAGTGTATCAGTGTTACAGTGATTTTGGTATCATTCTTGTAAGCTGTATGAATGTGTTGTGGAGCTACAGCTGGTTGAAAGATCCACTCAAAGAACTTACATTTTGAGACAGGTGATGTCAGGCGGTTGCAGTGATGTTAAGAAGATAGTGTTCAATTGAACAGATCAGACAACCAAGAAAACGATTAGGTGTAAAATACCAGCAGTTTTAATGACTGGATATTGTGCCTTGTGAGAACTTACCTTGACTGTACCACACTATATAAGAACTTACCTTTACTTTACCACACTATATAAGAACTTACCTTTACTTTACCACACTATATAAGAACTTACCTTTACTTTACCACACTGTATAAGAACTTACCTTTACTTTGACACACTATATAAGAACTTACCTTTACTTTGTCACACTATATAAGAACTTACCTTTACTTTACCACACTATATAAGAACTTACCTTTACTTTACCACACTGTATAAGAACTTACCTTGACTTTACCACACTATATAAGAACTTACCTTTACTTTACCACACTATATAAGAACTTACCTTTACTTTACCACACTGTATAAGAACTTACCTTGACTTTACCACACTATATAAGAACTTACCTTGACTTTACCACACTATATAAGAACTTACCTTTACTTTACCACACTATATAAGAACTTACCTTTACTTTACCACACTGTATATGAACTTACCTTTACTTTGTCACACTATATAAGAACTTACCTTTACTTTACCACACTGTATATGAACTTACCTTTACTTTGTCACACTGTATAAGAACTTACCTTTACTTTGTCACACTATATAATAACTTACCTTTACTTTACCACACTATATAAGAACTTACCTTTACTTTACCACACTGTATAAGAACTTACCTTTACTTTGTCACACTATAGAAGAACTTACCTTTACTTTACAACACTATATAAGAACTTACCTTTACTTTACCACACTGTATAAGAACTTACCTTTACTTTACCACACTATATAAGAACTTACCTTTACTTTACCACACTGTATAAGAACTTCACCCCTTATACTTTACTTTATCACTATATAAGAACTTACCTTTACTTTACCACACTATATAAGAACTTACCTTTACTTTACGACACTGTATAAGAACTTACCTTTACTTTATGACAGTGTATAAGAACTTACCTTTACTTTACCACACTATATAAGAAATGACCTTTACTTTACCACACTATATAAGAACTTACCTTTATTTTACCACACTATATAAGAACTTACCTTTACTTTACCACACTATATAAGAACTTACCTTTACTTTACACACTGTATAAGAACTTACCTTTACTTTACGACACTGTATAAGAACTTACCTTTACTTTACCACACTATATAAGAACTTACCTTTACTTTATCACACTATATAAGAACTTACCTTTATTTTACCACACTATATAAGAACTTACCTTTACTTTACTTAACTGTATAAGAACTTACCTTTACTTTATCACACTATGTAAGAACATATCTTTACTTTACCACACTATATAAGAATTTACCTTTATATTACCAGTGTATAAGAACTTACCTTTACCATTACTTTACCACACTGTATAAGAACTTACCTTTACTTTACCTTACGACTCTGTAAGAACTCACCTGTGTGTGACAGCCCTTCTGGAGGACATAGACCTGGTGACAGTCGTTCAGACACTCATCACCAAGTGCATGGAGAGCAGTGACCTGTGCAATGAATTCTACCTGCAGCTCATCAAACAGACCACAGACTCACATGCAGGTGAGTCAGTCATGTGACATCTCACCGCTCCAGCAGCGGCAGAATATCCAGGTGCCACAAGGTGGCAGCACTTTATTGCCATTCACAATCATCCGGGATAATAATGGTGTTATAATGGTAATAATAATTAGGTAACCTTCTGTTGTGGCTCAATCCTTAGAAACAAAGCTCAGGGCATTAAAACTAACACCAAATTTAAAATTCTGTTACTTTAATTAATATTACAAAAAGAAATTACAGCAGCAATTGGTTGGTTTTATCAGGAACTGAATTATGGGACATTGTTCTTCAGCCTGTCTTATGATGGTGCATATTGTTCTTATTTTACAGTTATTCAGCTGAACATTTCCAGATTATTGCATTAAATAGTTAAGTAAAATTAATATTTGGAAACCTATTAAAATGACTGAATCCGTGCAATATTATGAGTTCCTGGTGATTTTGGCTGAGCAATAGCAGTTACAACTTTCAAGTATAATTATTAATTCAACCTTTTATATATGTATATATATATATACATATATATATATAGTTGTATATATATATATATATATATATATATATATATATATATATATATATATATATATATATATATATATATATTATAAATATCAAAATAACTATAATAATCAGTCCTTGGTGTATTGCTCTGTTGGGTCAGTTATTAAAGTAGTAAACTTGTTACAACTTGTTGAAGATAGCAGACACTGTTTAGTGACCTCTCCTGTCCTGTCTGCCCAATGACAGACATGCCAGAGAAAGCGTGCATTCGCTACTGGCACCTCATGACAATGGCGGCGTGTGTGATGCTGCCGTCTAATCAGTTCGTCTTTACCTACCTCATTCTGCATCTTAAGCGATACTCGGTGCAACGCAACACAGACATTGGCAAATACGCATACTTCTGCATCAAGGTATGACGACGTGGATGGGAATGTGCTCGGTGATTGTGTCTTGTAAACGAAACACAATGCTGATGTAACTAACATATACTTAGTCACCCTCTTCTCGCTTGCTAGTTCGTTGAATAATATTTTGATTTGAACAAAATGCAAGATAGCCCAAGAATATTAAATGTGCATGTGTGGAGTGTGTAAGTGGTGCGTGCGTGCGTGCGTGCGTGCGTGCGTGCGTGCGTGCGTGCGTGCGTGCGTGCGTGCGTGCGTGCATGTAACAAAACACTGATTAATACTTCTTATATCAAATGATAACAATCTGTTTTAATAATAAATGTTTGAATGAAATTTTTCAATATTTATGTGTTGAAATGTTGTTGTTGACATGCTGATCATGCATGACCAGAAAACAATATACAAATTCTCACACTGCGTTCACGTCTGTGGTTTTATATCTGCTCGTGTGGTTTCAGAGCATGTGTAGAACATACGAGTTGCGCGGTCGAAAGTTCCCGCCTTCCCAGAGGGAAATCAGCTTTGTCACGAACAGGCGAGTTAATTGATTTGTCCGTGTTGCCCCGATGGGTAAGAATACAATAACAACATCCTGGACAATTTGAGTCACTGACATTTCCAAAAATAATGAAGATAATCTGTTAATGAAGATAATTAACCTGTTAATGAAGAAGTAAACATTTGAATTATAGTCTGTTCATTGTCTGTGCTAGAAGGATGACCCTGATCACATGAGTCTGACTTGAGTGATGTCGTCATGTGATGCTGTAAATGTAACAAGGTTTGTTGTGTTTGTGTCACTTCAGACACGCCATCGAGGCTCGGGTCCATCTAGCCAACGGTCACCAGATGTTGGTCGAGTTTGATTCTGCATCAACGGCTGAGGAGGTTGGTTACACAGGCTGAGAAACTCAGTCATGACGTTGTTTCTGAATGTCAAGTTAACAACATAGATTGTAACCAAACAGTATTGCAAATGGGCGTGATTGGTATCAATAGGTACAGAAAGGATAGTGTACTTTATAAATGTCTAAAGTATCTGTGTATTTTACCGCTTAAACTAAACTCATTCTTTTTTCTTAGTTGCTTCAAATAGTCAAGGCTAAGACGGGAATGCGGCTGGATTCTGAGGGCTATGGCATCTTCCAAATCTGCAAAAACGCAGGTGAGTTGTCCTTGCCCCTCTTCTCTACGATTTGTTAGCAGTCACACAGTGAACTGCAGTTGGAATCTTGTGGCGTCTACATTTCAAAAGGCTGGCAGTTTAGTTCACTCTGCATTGCCTCAGTTCATCCAGCTATATCAATTAGTTCGTGGCTTTAGACAGGGGTTGATAACAATTAACTGATAACTTTGTTCAGTAGACCATGACTGGAGCATGAGAATCAGGCCAAGAAAATACAGTTTGTCTTCTAACGTAGTATTGCTAGCCTGTAAGGACACATAGTGCAATGTGCTGTGTGATCTTAAGGATGGACGTTGTGTCACGTGAGACGTCCCCGTGATGTTTCAGAGAACTATCTGCTGCCGCAGGAGAAGTTGACAGACTGTATGTACCTGTGGGAGAAGACAACGCTGAAAGACTCGAGTTTGTGCAAGGAAATCAAGTTTCTCTTCAGGGTACGTGTCCAGTGGTAGTGCCAACATCTGGGACCATAAAGCAACATGATCAGTTCGTGGCTTTTTATGTTTGTTGCAAAATCATGTTAACCAGTATAGGTTATAATTATTGTACCGTCCTGACCGCCAATAAATGTTTATCGAAACAGAACTGACTTCGTAATGTGAAACGTCGAATGTTTTGTAAGATTCCCGACGCCTACAACGGTTTCGAAAACGCCTCATGGTCGATGTGTACACAGAATTAAGCACCCTTACTGCGTCTATTTTTAACCCCTAAATGGTACATGAAAACATATTTTGACTGTCTTTACACTATAATAGGTATAATTTATACCGTACAACATGATTTTGCAATGAAAATAAAAAGCCACGAATGGACCATGTCGCTTTAATAATGGTCACCAACCCTGTTTGGTACACGTTATTTTATTAGAAAAATTATTTAATGGTGTATCATATACGCAAGCATATATAGGTTTGTTTGTATGTGTTTTATTGAATTTATATGATAAAGATTTTGTAATTTTTATATAATTGGGGTTCATCATTCCAGTTGCAGGATTTGAATCACAATTTTGATGACATTTACGTAAACAGATTACCCACAATTCAACTCTTCCAGCACCCTGCGAGTGATCATCAACTGAACTGGAATACATCTCCCCATGACAGAGTTAAGACCAAAAACCATTACATTAAAAACAAAACAAACTTTTGTTTATTTTTTCTTCAGTATGAACAAAGTATGTACAAACTGACTGTTTGTAGAAGCGGATCTTCATCGAGCCGTTTGCCAACCTTCAGGACCCAGTAGAGATCGATCTGCTTTATCACCAGTCAGTGACAGACCTGTTTGAAGAAAAGATACTCCTCACCAAAGTGGACGTGGTCAGTACACAGAGAATGTGGGTTTAATCCAGTATTGGATCATCCTGTTCCTTTTGAGACACCAGGCGACAAGCTTTCACCATCTTGAATGATCAGCCACTATTGTTTTACAATCAATCCAGTTCATTTCATGTTCTACCAGATTCTCTGTAGATGTGTTGTACCAGGTGTTAGTGGGCTGTCTCCACTGCCATCCTTGGTGACCATTCCTTCGTAATCTGTCGTGTCTGATGTGTCCATCATTGACACTTGACGATGTCAAGTAGACTACCCACGTCTACTGTCCTCATTACTTCTTCACTGGTGACGTTGTCTCTCCATAAGACACCTGAGACGAAGCAGAGGCATCATTGGTTGAATGCATCTAGTTGTTTATATTCTTAACCATTCATTCTATGTTTCACAAACGTAATATTGCTGTTGGTGTAACAATAGAGAGGCAGTTTTATGTCTGTTTTGTTGGTGGTAACACACCATAGACAATAATGCAGACAAGTTGCGTAATACAACAAGATATTAGCATATGTTTATTAAATGATTGATGGTTTGATGTGCGACCACTAGCTGTTCCTGGAGACAGGTATTTATGTGTTGCCGACTGTTTCAGCTGGAGTTATGTGCTCTGAGGGCGCAGACAGAATACGGTGACTACGGACACGCTCACCACTCCGACTACGGGTAGGGTCACTAGACACACCCTACCCTCTCGGGGTTGTGTCATTCATATTCAAACATCTCTCATGCAGCTTTGAGATGGCCAACCTCATCCCACTGTCTTGTGCAGCTTTGTATCTGTTCCAATTTGTGTGTTGATGTTTCGAGGTTTGATGCAGGAACATTCGTGGTAAGTACCCCTTTGAGGGTCACAACTAATGTAGTTGCAGAATGCCTGTTCAGTTCAGTCGCAATCGCATGACAACACATGTGGTTGTTGCCATTAGTAGTCGGGCAACCGTGTAGCTGTTTACTAAGATTTAAATTAACATCATAAAATTCTTGCCATTTGTGATCGCTGTCGTATGAAAAGTATCAAGTAAATGTTCATGTTTTTGTATGTGTGTTTGGGAGACATATCATGGGCTCATTCAGGCAGCTACATATGCTGAATTGAAGAGCGAGAGAGAACATGGATGCATGTGTACACTCATACACCTACTCAGTGCTAGTATTGTACAGTTTGTGTACATATTTATGTGACTGTGTTGTATCTCCGTAAATGTACACAGGTCCGTGATGAGAATCCTGCCCCGACATATCCGGGAGCTGATCCAGGTGCCAGAGATTGCCACCGTGCACAAACTCTGTCTCGGCATGTCACCCATTGCAGCCAACATCGCCTGTCTACACATCCTCAGTCAATGGCCACTGTATGGCGCCACTTTCTATGAAGTGACCGTAAGTACACGTACACGTACACGCACACCGTGCACAAACCGTCACGGCATGTCACACACACACACACACGAACCGTCTACACATCCTCAGCAGTGGCCAACATTAGGTCGCACTTTCTATAAGTACTCATAGTACACGTACACGACACGCACACACACACAGACACACCACACACACACACACACACACACACACACACACACGTTTTAGGTGCTTAAATTAAGTGTCGTTTTTGTTACTAGTTGTGGGTAGACATGTTTCTAACCAGTTCTAGTCGAGTGATTCTGCATCATATCTACATTGTGTTTAGGACATAAATGTGTGTTTAGTTTATGTGTGTCAACATCTCAGATGTTACTGGGCCAGGTAACATCTGAGATGTTACTATAGGCACACATGTGGCTGAAATATGAGTAGGTTGGGATGTGCTGAAAACAATACGTTGCTCTGGTTGTATGCCTCTAATGCACACAGTTGGCTAATAGTTGACAACCTGGAGTCTGTGATGATGGTTAATGAATGCACTGTTTGTCCAGTAGTATGTAGCACTTAGAATGCTTGTATAAACAAACAATTCCTATCTCATTTAACTTGCCCTTTATAACGCTCAGGGCACCTTCTCTAACTTGCCCTTTGTAAAGCTCTGTGCACCTACCACAGGTTTCTGGTCGCAGCCTCAATACGGCAGAGGTAGACCAACGTCTTCTTCCATTGGCTCAAAATTGCCTTCAAGCATTAGTTTTGCACATTGGCTTTCAATCATTGAGTTGCATTGTCAAATTGCTGCAGTGCATCTTTCCTCAGATTAATCCGTTCATTGCTGCTAACACAAGGAGAATGGTAAAGTTTGATGTCGGTTGCAGTGATTGTGTTAATCGAGATAACAAAATGGATTATTGAGAGGATGAACAGAAATGTGCATGGAGAAGTTTGTATAACTAAAGGGATGATTTAGGAAAATGTAAATGACAAGTTGAAAGAACAAGTAGGAGATATTATAGACAGCTGGAAAAAACAGTTTCTGAGTGGACATCAACCTTTATACGCTTTTCCTGGTGAAAACCATACTGGCTTCAATACTTAATTTTTAGATTATCTGGCTGGATTAGATGCAACCATTCGCCACCTCCAATTGGTTACTGTTGCCATTCAATCCTGCTGCATTCGTTCAATTTTTGCATTTTTCACTACATTGCCTGACCAATTGAATGCTGCCACACGCTGGCTTTGTCACTTGAGTACAGTTATTTCTTGTAGTCAGTGAAACATTGTACTACATTTTATTTGTTGCTCCTCCAGGGAACAATAATCCTACATGTGGCGTCACTCAGTAAAATAAATAAAAATATATAAACAAAATATAATCTTTGCCCAGGTTAAAAAGCCTTTTAGCTGTTGCAGAGTTCCATTTTGACTTGTATGAATCTGCTAAAGTCACAAGTAGAGATTTAGTTATTAGCCAGTGCTCGTGATGTTTCAGCAAACATTAGCATGAGGCAGAACATACCTGTTGCAGCTTGTAGTTCGCTTGTCTACCTGCTGAAGCTTCAAATTCTTTATTGCTGTTGTTATTAAACATTATATAACACTTATATTGAGGATGCCATTACATGTTTTCCAGCATATTTTACTGCCACTTGCCATGTTCCTAACACACACACACACACACACACACACACACACACACACACACACACACACACACACACACACACACACACACACACACACACACACACACAACACACACACACACACACACACACACACACACACACACACACACACACACACACACACACACACACACACACACACACACACACACACACACACACACACACACACACACACACACACACACACACACACACACACACACACACACACACACACACACACACACACACACACACACACACACACACACACACACACACCACACACACACACACACACAACACACACACACACACACACACACACACACACACACACACACACACACACACACACACACACACACACACACACACACACACACACACACACACACACACACACACACACACACACACACACACACACACACACACAACACACCACACACACACACACACACACACACACACACACACACACACACACACACACACACACACACACACACACACACACACACACACACACACACACACACAGTCACACACACACACATCACACACACCACACACACACACAACACACACACCACACACACACACACACACCACACCACACACACTACACACACACACACACACACCACACACACCACACACACACAGTCACACACACACACACACACACACACACACACACACACACACACACACACACTTCACAGTACAACCCATGCACGTTTTACTTCTCACACCAACCACCTGAGCTTTTTAACATAGGTCATCGAGCCCACTTCATGTTTTAAGGCTAATTTACCCCAGAATGGAGTCTAGTTTGGGAAAAGTACACATGAAACTGTTCCTCTGCTGCTAATTGTTGACAGACTGAAAAATGCATACACCAGACTAGATCCTTGCTCCACAAAATACATGTTCAGATAAAATAATTCAACAGCTGGATAACATACTAAACAAAGAGTAAAATATTAGTGAATAAATAACCAGAATAATATTTGAAGATTTTGATTCTTCCTCGGTGGCGCTTTCTCAAACCTTGTGGGTTGTTCGACAGGGTCATTTTGCGGTTGTCTGCTGTCATGTGACAATGTTCGTCGTTGTCACATGACCACAGAGGGCAGCATGGAGTAACATTGACGATGTGACCATCAGAATCCCTAAAGCTATGCAAGCAATAATCAGAATTCTAAGAATACTTGTGCTAGTTGTCTAAAATGAATGTTGCCACTTTCAGCGCCAACTTGCCTGCGAAACAAACAACGCACGGTTGGTTGGACTTAGAGTAGCAATGTGTTATGATTACAGAGATAAGAAGGATGTGATGCTAGGTGCTGGTGTATGGCCTGTTGGATTCCAGTGCCCTCGTATATGGTGTATTGTTCATCTGTTGACCTGATGCGTTCTGTGTTTCTCTCGTCCCTGGTGACGACAGACCAGTCTACACGGCCTTCCTCGTAGTATCTGGCTCGCGGTCTCACAGATGGGCGTCCACCTGCTCGAACGCAAGGGCCACGTGAGTCACCCGTTACTTTCACTTTTTTTATACGAGGCGACCATTTGTGTAGCAGTGTCAATGTTTTTATTTAATAATGATAATGATAAATAAATAACTACTACCCCCCCGGTAGGCACCGTTATCCTCAGGATCTGAGCTAAATAGACGTAACTTTTTCCACTAATTGTTTGTAGAGATTGTAGCATGTTACGATGCATGCACTTGTATATGACAAATTAATTGTACCTTGTCTAAAATGTTTTTTTATTGAATGTATTTAGTTGTTTGTCTTTTCTATGTGACATTCCTATGTTGGTTATGTTGATTTGTTTTTTAAACACATTATTTTATTGTCATCCTGACACGCGATGCACACTGCTAATATGTAACAGTAAAGATAATTTCCAGTGTTTCTTTTTGAAAACCCATACCCAGAAATCTTGGTCTTGACGGATATAACTCCGCAGAAAATGTGCATTTCCATATTTGTAAATCAGAGTACACACATGTATTCAAATTAGTTGTACTTGGGCCCGTGCCATTTATCTCCACCTTACATAGACTGGGGTATTTTGAATGACTTCCGCAATGTCTTCTCTATTTGACCTTCAGAACATCTCCGTGACGTACCTCTACAAAGAGATAACGCACACAGACGTCACTTCGAAGATGCTGACTTTCTCAATTGGACACGGAAGCACGGCACCAAGCCTCGTGTTCCACACAGCTGAGGTGAGAGGGTGTTGTAGAGCCGTCCTCGAGCAGTGTGTGATGCTAGGCTTTACGGGGGCAGTATGTGCTCCTAGAGTGGTCCCGTGGGACTGGAGAGGATTTGTGTTACCATATCCATAAGTCATACAGATGGGGGTATGTAAATAAGCCCTCCAGAACCCCTCAGAAAATAAGCTCCCAAATCTCAATTCTGTTTTATAACTTTTAATGTGTCTTATTAACCGTATATATTATGGCTCACCAATCTTAGTACTGTCATTTTAATGTGTAACTGAAGAACAATTTCCGTTTTGAATGTTATGTTTTAAATGGACAATAAAGTCTTTTGAATCTTTGAATATTTGTTAAGGTAACTTGCCTTTGGTTTTACTTCCGACTGAAAAATATTTGTCTGTACAGATTAGTGTGATGTCTAATCAACAGATTTAGTCAGTTTTATGTTAATCCTGTCTTACGTCAGTTTCTGCCTCAGGCGACTGAGATAGCTGGGCTGATGACTGACTATAAAGCTGCACTGGTGAAGCTGAAAGAGTCACACAATGGCAAACGAGAAGACAGTGTGACATCATGCCTGGACGCACCCCAACCCACATCCTGTCACCGGAGCAGAAAGATCTTCAAACACCACACGACCCTTGCTCAAGTAAACAGCCACTGACCCACGGCAAAGGGCAGTACAGTCGAGGCACTACTCGGAACAATATATGCAGTTTCTTGTGGCGTATGCAATTTGTAACAAGTATGGATGATGGAAATGCCAAGCTAGCTGGTTTGCAGATGTCACTTGCAGGAATGTATACACCTAGCGCCCGCAATCTGTACAGCTATGTGTAGATGATATATTACACAGCGTTTTTCTAAAATACTGTATGAAGTAACTGCTCATAAATCAAGAATCCATGTAGTTGTTTGTGTTTTAAAATGACGTAGGGTGGACGAGTGACAACTTCAAATCTCACCATTTGGTTAGTTTACGTCACCAGATCTTGTTTTTGTAAACTGAAAAATTTCAGAAAACATGTTTCTACTTACAAAGCTGTTGTCTGTTATGGAAGCGCATGAGTGATGGGGTTTCTTTATTAGCTTTTAAATATGATGTAAATTCAAACAAATTTGCTATGATATATGCAGGGCAGAAAGTATGTCAATAGGGGCATTGTTCATGTACGATATGAAGAAACGTTGCTAAAGAATGTGGGTTAATGTGAACATACTGAACCACTGGTGAATGTTGGTAAATCAAGACTGAGGCAGGTGTTGAAGTTAAACGTGTGTGTGTGGTCAGTTGGTCATTCCAGTCATGTGAACGGTGATATTGTTATGCTAGGGGAAAGTGGGGCAGGGAGAATGTGTTTGAATTATGCTCATGTAGGGGGGAGTGTCAGTGCCCTACTGTCTAGGGTGTGGGAACGTACATTCACAAAGGTGCAACATTGTAGCAGGGAATTAAGTCTCAGAAGTAGAGCGTTGTAGTGCGTACATTTTTCCGGTGTTAGAAATGTTTCTGTGCATGCGTGATATATGTACAATCATCAATGTGCAGCGAAAAGACAAAGCATTTATGGTATAAATACTACGGGTTGTTCGTTAGGACGTTATAACCTATCAGCAAAGTTATTTGTCACAAATTAACACCAGACAAACAAGTTTTGAGGCATATTTTGATAGCAAGTAACGTGACTCTAGTGCGCCATAATCTGTGACAGTGATTGATAAAAAACGTAATATTTTTTTGCATTGAACGACATTTTAAGAAATTCTTCACAGTAATCATCACAGGAAAGTTAACGAACAGCTCGTGGCATTTATAGCGAAAATGGTTCGTTGTTTTGCTGGACATTGATGATGTTACATTTATTGCGCATGCGCAGAAACATCAACTGGAACATTTTTAACGCCCGGAAAAATATAAGCGCGACAGCACTACTGACACTATCAGATCAGTGTAGCCTGGTTATAACCATGTCACATGATTTTAATCTGATCAGTGATTGGCTGTGATTATTGACGCCATCTTGGATCACTCAAAATCTGAAGTCTGATACCACGTGTTGGTAGGTTTGAGCAGTTATGAAGTGCTCTACTTTTTAGCTGATGTGAATTTATGAGACCACTCCTTAGCAGTTGGAGATGAAACTACACTGAGAGTCTATGTTTGCAATACTTGTCGTTCCGCCTGTTGCACTGGGCAGTGTTGACAATGATTGAAGATGTTTGTGATGCAAATTCTGTGGATGAGGGTTTATGTCTTTCCAAGGGCTTCCATCTCCTCACAAGTTAGTTATTTTATAGCATTTTAGCTGTCTTGAATCATAATTTCCTTCTTTTGAAACATATTTGTGTGTCAACAGGAATATTGCCAAACTGCCATGTCCCTGTTAATTTAACGCAACTTTTTAAAACCAATTTGAGGGTTTAGGTCACAAAGCAATACAATTTGGACAATTCGAACTAGGAAGAATGTCGAGCTTTAATTGATCGCATTTTAGGTTTTCACGTGATGTCTGCATTTTCATGTTATTTATTCGTTTTTATAGAAATACTGTTACTGCTATGCAAATGTTTACTCGAAGTGGCTCAAATGTAGATGTTTTTACAAGTTGCCATGTTGCACCTATTGCAAAGTTGTCATTGCAAGTCCTCACTCTACTTGCAAAGTTGTCAAATGTGGAGTAGCTGGCTCATTGTCTTCTCAAGATATTGTTGTCTCGTGATTGATGTAAGAGAGAAAATATCTCATCTTTGTATTTTGTGAAATCATCCTATGCAGTGTAAACTATATTATCTTCCAACATTTCGACTGTTTAGATAGGTTGACCTGAAACATATTTAAAAACAACTTTGAATGTTTCTCTCTCTGTATGTGATTGTGTTCACATGGGAAAGTAGTTATAACAAGGTATCCTCAGGTGTTAGGTAACCATGGCAACTCTTTATGGATGTTCTGAACAAAACAGTCAATGTTCATAGGTAAGAAATTGTTTATTAATATGTATGTGTATTAAATAACATCCGGGCAGTCAAGATGTACATGAGTTTACAGTTGGTGAAATAGAATTTTTTTATGATAAAGCAGTAAGCAAGTATTTTGCAGATGATACGAAGGAATCTGTTAAGATGAGTTTACTTGTGCACATAGAGCACTGGTGACTTCCCAAGATTAAACTCTGTCTTCGGAACATAAGCAACTAGACTAAGATGTTTTATTGCTCTATCCCAACATCATGAAAAATCACATCATGTTTTCAATTATCTATTAAAAACATTAAATACACAATCAAGTTATACATAGCCATGTGAAAGTTTCTCTAAGCGGGGTTAGTTGTCAGTCAGATTAATTTAGCATCAGTGTTTGTTAAGTCACTTTAGTAGATCAGTGATTTATCAATGCCTATAATGGCCGTTATCACATGATAAGAGCAATAATCTCATGAGTAAGCATCAGGAATATTAATTAGGTTTTAATTATTTCAATTATATACCTCTTTATTTAATATCTCTGTGTCTCTGTTTACAGCTATATAAATAATGCCATCTATAAAATGTAAATGCAATGAACATTGGCTTCATAGGTGCAACAGGGAGTTAAATATTATATGTAACGAGAATAGTTTTGTTTATATATATATATAATATATATATATATTTTATATATATATATATATATATATAAAGCATGATTGAAACATATTTCAATAATATGCCAATTTGAAGACACTTTGTTCTTTTATATGCAGCCTAGCAAAATAAATGATGGTTGAAATGTTGGTACTAATGTTTAGCGAAGTATTCAAGCATTTGCAATCAGCTAAATTAAGCATTGCATTCTGTTGATCCCAGTATGGCAGGAATGCCAGGAGTTACCCGGTATGTGAAGCAAATAATTATAGTCCTAACTGGTATGTAATGTTATCTACTAGAGACAACAAAATAATGTTTTAGTTTAAAATGCATTAAGATATGGGAAAGTGCAATGAATATTTTCCAAAGACAACCCACATGTATGCATGCGTGTATGCATGCATACACGCCCAGGTACACACGTGTACACACGTATACGCCCACAGTGTGTACTATGGCTGGACGCCCACTCCAATGCTATGCATGAATAATGCTTGTTGCTATTTATAGTTACACAGTGAGTGTTGCATTCTGGTCTGGCGTGTCCACCCGGTGAATTTGTCACCAGGTACATCTGAAATCTGTGTAAATTTCTCCACATTTTCTAGATAAGCTTGTGTGAACATTTGTCTCACTCGAGAATGATTCATTTTTGACCACACATTTTTTATGTGTCCTTATAAAATGGTAAAATTTACTAAACAATGAACCACTTTTATACATATACTGTCAAATTGTAACTACTTATGGTATTCCCAAACTTATTTCAAAATGCCAAATGTGTGCTTTTTGGGGTAATTTAATTGATTGACATTGTCTCGTTACACAACCACCACATATATTTAGATTCCTCATTACTAATGAGCGTGAGAAAAATGTGTGAGGACAGCATGGTTTTCTCGTGGCATTTTGTTGAAGTTCTGTATATTAGAACATATACGCTGTGCATAATCCTGATTGACTGTGTATTGCTTTGTGAATTCAGCTGTAATTATTTAAGGTATTTTTGAAGTGTATAATATTCTCTGTTTGTTTGACAAGCTCAAGGTATGAGTGGTGTGCCTAGGTGTGAACAGATATATACGTTTTTCCACTTGTATTTACCTGTATGCGGCCGTCGTGTGTACGCGTCACATGTACATAGTCTTGCACAGAGGCATCATCTCGTGTATAATACATTCAGCCAGGATATGTCATTGTTGTTCTTTATCTCGCTCATTACTGTGGCGGGTTACACATCTGATAACAATGACGTGTATACTTTGTACATAAAGTCGTTTTGTACACTTAAGTCTCCATTCACCAATAATTGCCTTGCGATTTTTGCTAATAATCTTACGCTGGCATTGAGCAGATAACATGTGACGCAGTGTGTGACGCTACTGAGGTCACTAAATAACCTTGGTACGGGTGACGCCCCAATATGCGTGGGTATGATTACCTTGCTGGTCACCGCTGTGTGACTGTGTACACAGTATATATACGAGCTATGAAGGGGATTTTTCTCTTTGTATACTGCATTAAGAGCTGCCTTTAAATGAGCATATGTCGTCATTAAACGACGTTTGATTGTGTCATACCAGACTCCCTCGAAATGATTGCTTCAAGTTTCTGTGTTTAACCAATTGGGTCAGTACTCTGGCATGGGGAAAATACTTTGTGATTAAGCGTGCCCCCACCTCCCCATTTATGACATCCCAGACACAACACTTAATGGCAGAGACAGCAGGTAGATAATTTTTAATTGATGCCAATTGTCCAATTTTCCCTTTCCAACGTACAGACAGATTTTTACTGGGGAAAATATACTGCACTTTTCATCCATACCCACATTTCCATGGCAACAAACAGTCATTTTGACCAAATATTGGCAAATTTGGAAATGCTGTAATTCTTTATCGAGTGGATATGCAGTTATAATTCCTCAAAATCCATGTTCAGTATACACCTCATAGGTTCACTTGTGCAATAATCAGAGAATTTTTAAAAATATTGTTTAAATTTTTGTTTTGTAAAATGCATGGAAAGAACTTTTTTTTCAGCAAATACTGGTCTGTCTTTCAAACTAATGATTGTTTAGTGTCTGTTCACTGCACAGACTGGATTGTCCTGAATGCAGCATTCAAAACCTCATTTAGGCAGCTTAATTACTCCCAGAGATGTCCACACACGCGCACGCACGCACACACACACGCACAACAGTTGGTTACAATGTCCTGCTGTTGTAAGAATATTAAGATACAACATACAGTGTTTCGCTTTCTCGCAAGACTCAAGAAGTCATCACATTGTTGGCGTCCCTCCGAAACATTTGATTTCGTGCGACAGTGAAACTTGTCTAGATAATATTATGTTTTATTGAAGCAAGACATACATGATACACGTAAATGTCACTACTCCAGCCTGACAAAAACAACTGACATGTCACATCAACTGGTAATGATTTCATGATGTGCACAGATATTTTCACCCTTGTTCCTGGGACGTAGACACAGAAACAGCCGTTTACTTGTGAAGTTGTGACTGTACCAACTGTGAACGGTCTAAGCACCAACTGTCCAACCACACCACACCTAGACTGTATCAACAATTAAAACATGATAGCATCGAATATATATATATATATATTAATCCATTATAAAAACAAATAGTATTCCAGGCACAGAAGCAATCATTAATACTGATGCAAATAACAGTATTATTCACATCTGTAAAATAGACAATTTTGTATGGTATCCCATGATTGTGAACCGAAACAAATGTCCTTCCAGTGGGACGATTCTGATATGCTTCATCATTGTGTGTCTCTCGCGTAATCACCACTCTGTCCTCCCGACTTTTTCTCCAGCCTCACATCAGTGACCACTATATCATGCGTGACTGCCTTACACATGTCGTACACCGTGAGGGCGGCCACACTCACCCCCATAAGAGCCTCCATTTCCACCCCAGTCTGACCCCTGGTGTGGGTTTCGCATGCAATCAACACCGAATGATCATCACTACACAATGTCAACGTCACGTCAACTTTTGTCAAGCCGATATTATGACACAGCGGGATCATGTGCCCAGTGTTCTTTGCCGCCATAATTCCCGCAATCTGTGCCACCGTCAATACATCGCCTTTCTTCGACCGATTCTCCTGCACCAATTGGAATGCCTTATGACCGAGCAGCACTTTACCCGTCGCCATGGCAACGCGTTTCGTTTCTGGTTTGTTGCCCACCTGCACCATGGTGGCGCCACCGTGCTCATCTGTGTGTGTAAGTCGCTCTCCTGTTCCCGGCGAGCTCGAAGCTATGACAATATCCTGAGTTATCTTGTGTTTGTCGTCATCGTTGTTATGTGGCATGCGTGTAAACAACTCGTGGTATTTGTCATAATAATGATCATTGTCTACATTGTCATTATGTGTGTGTTTCGTTAACAAAGACGAATCTTCTTTCACTAAATCATGCATGTCAAGTCCATTTGAAGATGAAGGAGGATTGTTATTCGCTGTAGAATAACTTCTCTGAGATGCAGCATATAAATTGTGAGTTGCTCTTCTTTGGTGGCAAGTGACGGATTGTTTGAAGTTGCGTGACCACGAATAGTACACATTTAGGGGTTTCTCTGTGACATCAGTATCAGACAACTTGACTTTTTGTGACGGAATGTTGACATGCTGTTCAAATTTATCTGAAAATTTTAAGATATCTTGAATTATTTTTAAATGGCGATAAGTGTGTAACTGTTATGAACTATGACCTTTTAAAATGTTATGTAAGTAACAAAGTTCCACTCGAGGTGCAGCTGATGCTTCTCAGTTATTCCACAGTAATAACATTTTAAAGTTTACAATTATTATATATTGCATAGAAATAAGTGTAATAATTCGTGCAATTCTTTGCCAGAAATTTGTGTACGAATACGAAAGTACAGAGATCAAAACTCAGAGCTCATGCCAGGCACTGCAATGACACTGATGTAAACAGGGACAGCTACACCTGGTCAACCCTTGTCCAATACAGTCAGGTCTACACCCAACTAGCACACTTTCCACCCACTACATTGGTGGTCATTTCATGTCACTATTATATTTACTAATAATTTGTCATTAAAATTAGTCAACATTTTCCTCGGATCAAAGAAATAGTGACGCATTAACAAGTGCTGAAGACAACCCATTCTCCCTCCCACATCTCACCCAGGTCCTTCCCTCCCTCCCACCCTCCCTATCTCCCTCCCCTGACAGTGTGTCCTGAAGACAACTCACCCACCAATCAGAATCATTGGACGGTTCTTGTTGCTGGCCAGATTCGCCACAGCTGAAACACACAGCAGGGGTGATATTTAACACACACCTACACGACCAGGTACAACGATAACAATTACAGATATTCCTTCAAATCTATTTTAGAATCTGTCATGATCAAGAGCATATTTGTCCTGTGTTCATTACAAAGTTACAGTGACATTCCGTGTCAGGGGAACAATATGTCATTTAGTCAACATACCAAATTTCAAAGCTCTATGTTCAATATACACACTTTTATGAGCCCCCGAAAACAGTATTTCAGCTTGTTGTGACAAAGTTAATAAAAGTTACACAATTTTAGATTTCCACCAAAAAAATTCAAATTGTCAAATGAAGTTTCCTCTCTCTTGATAACCTAGTTTTTATGCATATTTTGATATATAAAATATTAGCCAGTTGTCAGACTGTGTGATGGGAAGTTGCCAGCCATTTTCATCTGACACTACTTAATTTCACACAGATATCCAGTAAGCCTAATTCAGTTTTTCAAATGGCAAACGAATGTGTGTGGGTCTTACAAAGAGATTGTACCCGTACAGGGTAGACGACATGCATGAGTTCACCGGTCAGTGTGAGACTGGTCAGTAGCTGTGACGCAGAACAACCACAAACAGCTGCAGCACCAACCTGCGTGGCCTCGTTCCTTCTTCTTCACGGCCGCTCCAACCACCTCCAGTAGCTCCACCTCACTGGCTCCAGACCGGAGGATGTCACGCAGAGACACCTCCGTGTTACCAAACAGACACACCTACAAGGACACCTCCGTGTTACCAAACAGACACACCTACGAGGACACCTCCGTGTTACCAAACAGACACACCTACGAGGACACCTCCATGTTACCAAACAGACACACCTACAAGGACACATCCGTGTTACCAAACAGACACACACACAAGGACACATCTGTGTTACCAAACAGACACACCTACCAAGACACATCCATGTTACCAAACAGACACAAACACGATGACACATCCATGTTACCAAACATACACACCTACAAGGACACATCCGTGTTACCAAACAGACACACACACGAGGACACATCTGTGTTACCAAACAGACACACCTACCAAGACACATCCATGTTACCAAACAGACACGAACACGAGGACACATCCATGTAACCAAACATACACACCTACGAGGACACATCCGTGTTACCAAACAGACACACCTACGAGGACACATCCGTGTTACCAAACAGACACACATACGAGGACACCTCCGTGTTACCAAACAGACACACCTACGAGGACACCTCCGTGTTACCAAACACACACCTACGAGGACACCTCCGTGTTACCAAACACACACACCTACGAGGACACCTCCGTGTTACCAAACACACACACCTACGAGGACACCTCCGTGTTACCAAACACACACACCTACGAAGACACCTCCGTGTTACCAAACAGAACACACACGAGGACACATCCGTGTTACCAAACACACACACCTACGAGGACTCCTCCGTGTTATCAAACACACACACATACGAGGACACATCCGTGTTACCAAACAGACACACATACGAGGACACCTCCGTGTTATCAAACAGACACACCTACGAGGACACCTCCGTGTTACCAAACAGACACACCTACGAGGACACATCCGTGTTACCAAACAGACACACATACGAGGACACCTCCGTGTTACCAAACAGACACACCTACGAGGACACCTCCGTGTTACCAAACAGACACACCTACGAGGACACCTCCGTGTTACCAAACAGACACACCTACGAGGACACATCCGTGTTACCAAACAGACACACATACGAGGACACCTCCGTGTTACCAAACAGACACACCTACGAGGACACCTCCGTGTTACCAAACAGACACACATACGAGGACACCTCCGTGTTACCAAACAGACACACATACGAGGACACATCCGTGTTACCAAACAGACACACCTACGAGGATACCCCTGTATTACAATGTACTTGTACATCTTAATATTGAGATCAAATTTCAACGATATTTAAATGTGAAATGTGCTTCCTATGAAATAACTAAACAATAAAAAAAATTAAATGATAAAATGTTAAACGTACACTTACATTAATGTGTGACAAATGAAAACTACATGATTTCCTGTGCATGATGTAGCCAGATGGCGCCAGCAGTACTGTGACAGTACCTTGAGACTGCCGTCTGCCGTCATTCGCAGTCGGTTACAACTGCCGCAGAAGTTCTCACTCATCGATGTGATGAACCCAATCTGACCCTCAAAGCCCTCAACCTTCCATGCCTGGAAAAGTTAATTAAAACAGTTAATAATGCAGAGGTCAACGTCCTGTTTGGTTACAGTAAAACCAGTATATTTGTTATTTTGATTTTGTTCAATATTCACCTGCTGTGACATAAGTGCATTTGAGCAGTCAGATTTCCAGGTGTGACTGTGGAAGCTGTTGACAGTGAAATGGTGCATTCTAGCTGATTTGATTAAGTGGATGGGGCAGTGATTTGGCTTGTAGACGCCTCTGCTTTATCATTGCTTGCATTCATTTATAAATACTTACCGGTGTCATATTTAGCGGCATTTTACGAGAGAACGAAATATTGGAATTTGACTACACTTGACCAACATGTCACTGAGGTGATGATAACAACAGGCAATAAGTTTTAGAATTTTCATGCGTCTGGTTTTCTAATAATCCTGCAAAACGCTAACATGTTGGCCAGTGGGAATATTAACTGTGTAATGACCGGTCTGCGTACGATTTAAAAATGTCAGGTCCTCATTCAATTCATGCTAGCCATGAATGTATGCATTTGATTTCTCTCAAGATTAAAAGTGCAACAAATTAGAATCATTAATAAAGTCATAAAGAGTGTTGTACATTAGTCAGTGGTTGTGGAGGAATAGAGTGACACAAAACCTCCACTTGCTGCATAAAAGTAAAACCTCCACAAGACGGAACTTTTTGAGAATTTTTTTTTATGTTTTCATGTTTTTTACGAGCATGGAATATTAATTAGTAGCCCCCTGACCCCCCCACCCCCTCGGAGAATTCACCTTTGACGTGTTGTTTGGTTCGTCGTTCAGTTTGTACAGAGTCGGCCATTTCAACTGTATCGTGTCGAGCATCTCCTTGTACGGCACCAGTTTCTTGAAGTTCCACTTGTTCCCATCAAAGGGCATGTACTCAATGAACCGAATGTCCAACTTCTGTAAATATTTAATCAAATAAAAATTACCTACTATCACATGACACCTTTTCTACAGAACAATCATCTTACTGCGTTAGTCTCCGGCACTTTTCAGATAACGTGAGATGGAAGTCTCAAAGCATTTGTTTCCAGCAAAGTATTTGTTCTGAAAACATTGGCAAACATACTTTGTAGCTGCACCCAAAATCCTGAATCAACTCCATATCACAAAACCATGTGAAACAACAGCCACCTTTTGCAAACAAACTTATTTCTTTAAAATGACATTCCCACCCTAAGCCCTTGGTGGCCCCATGCTCTAATAATATCACATATTATATTTGAATTATAAAAACTAAACCAGTTATAACTACTCGGTGGACAAAAGACAAAGTAATGACTTAAGGAATTATTTTAGAATCGTTTCTTTTACATATTACTGTAATAGTTGAATTGTTGAAATGAGTCAACATGAACAAGAAATGCAGTGACTATGACACCAATCGTAACATCTGTAGAGTCAACTTTATACATGCAGGTTATTGTGTATTTTTAACTATACAGGTCACTGTCATTTAACTTTATAGGTTAATAGAATTTCTTCCCTACATGAAACAACTCTAGTGAACGAACACAATATGTGTTACAGTGTAAACTCAGATAAGATATTTTACATTCACCAACAAGACGCCAGACACATGCACACTGCCATTAACACAATGAAATACTTGGTAATGGGATTAAGGCTATGTTTCAAAGAACCACCCAATCTCAGATAACATAACACGTGCCGTATGTATGAATACGCCATTCGTCATATTTTAAGTTCACAGACCTGGATGAAGACATTGGTTTTTATTCAGGTCATATCACATAATCTGTCTTTTATCCCAGGTGGATAGCCAAATTGTACCTTGTGCTCGGTAAGTTGGACAAAGTCTATCAGTTCCTCTTCGTTAATACCACGCATG
This sequence comes from Ridgeia piscesae, assembly GCA_025642075.2. Classification (NCBI taxonomy): domain Eukaryota; kingdom Metazoa; phylum Annelida; class Polychaeta; order Sabellida; family Siboglinidae; genus Ridgeia; species Ridgeia piscesae. The sequence goes on from JAODUO010000185.1 coordinate 90,970, forward strand.
ACAACACAGTTCACCTGAGTACAAAAAGCATCACGCATCAGTGAACACAGTCTACACACGTGTGGCATATAAATGCACTGAGTAGTCTGAGTTATATAATCATAAACCGTGCATAAATTTTCTGAGAAATTGTTGGTCTATGGAAGACTATTAAAAAAAATTAATCTCAATGGCTCAACACGTAAATTAGGTACACGGAAAGATCAACTAAAATGTGAACCTTTCAACTTGATACATTTTGCACCAGTAATTAAGCAAATTCATTCTTGTCCAGTTACAACTAACACCAATACACTATGGTTACAAAGTCAAATCATTTACCGACATCACAAAATATTAATTACATTTCCTGACAAAAATTATGGATCATTTAGCATAACAAACATCACAGCGGTTCAGATTGTACTGATATGGTTAAACATATTTAAGTGGACACTGTGACAAACTTTTAAAATAAATATTGACTTAACATGGTTTGGAATTAAAGAAATTATTTCACACAAAAAAACATAAACACAATATGACTAAGTCTGTCCACTGAGCTAACCTCTGTGCAGGGCGGAATTCTCTTAGAAAGCTGCATTCAGTGAATGGACAGGATGATATAATATTTGTGTTCTCAGTGAGTGGAACTATTCACGCTTCAAAACAAGGTGTGCCCCCCCCCCGACTAATGTTCTAACAACAGTGTGACCCTCTTTCTCACCTTGACACTGTTGAACCCCATCTGCAGGGCGCGGTCCACGCCCTCCAACACTCTACCCAGCCCCTTCCTCCGGGTGATGAACTCAAACTTGGCAGGGATGAGCGTGTCAATGCTGACATTCAACTGATCCAGTCTGGCGTCTTTCAACTGCATCGCTTTCTTTTGCAGTACAATTCCGTTGGTTGTCATGGCAACCTGTTTGAGGCCATATTCCGAGAGGCTGCTTAGACGTGCTGCAATAGTAATTCTGGCTTAAAGTCACACGCATTTACCTCACACAACTAAAACAATTTTCCAGAAACAAGTAAAATGCTCCCATCTACATATTCAAAACCAGTACTGAAATGTCTTTGTATACATAACACATATTAGCATTGTATATTTTGTTGAAATTTTTGATTTGCATTGAACGAACGTTGTCTTTGTATATGCTAATTTAAATTACGACACCGCCACACACATTAGAGTGGCCAGCAATGGAGTAAATTTTTTCTTGTGAGTTGTCGTGTTAAGTCTACACAACTCACAAGAACAAATTTATTTATTTGTTGTTATTAACAATCTGTTACTGTTGTTGTTTGTTGACATAAACTAACCAGACACACCGGTCATACTGACATCCAATTCATACCGCGGAATAATAACAATAAACTTTATTTAATAACGATAACCTTACAAATAATATATTTTATCTTCCTACCTTTTAATATAAATAGTATATAGAATTCGTGAAAATGTTCATCAAGTTGGAAGTATATTATTCAAGCAATATTTCTGATTATACAACTAGTAAATTTCTTCATACATCAACATTTCAGCCACCATTGGCGGCCTTCACCAGAATTATTTATGAAGTAGCATAATGACTTAAAGCTGACGTATTAAAGATATTAAATTAATAAATCTGTGAAAAATTTATAAATCCACTGAACAGAATATCACACAAAATCTTGATGTTTCTCAAAATATTTGCAAATGGGGTATTTATATTCTTTTTCGAGTTCAAACAATTTATTTTTAATTTAACTGAAACACTGTAAAAGGCAGCAAAATTCATCGTACCAATGATTTCAAGGACATCTGGTCTGACCATTGGCTCTCCTCCGGTCAAGCGAATCTTTGTGATTCCTTGCCTCACAAACAGACTGGCCAGTGTGATGATCTCGTCTGTGGTCAGTAGTTTGCTGGGGACGGTCAGTTGAACTCCTTCCTCGGGCATACAATACTGACCTGTTAACACACCAGACAAACCCTTATGGTCAAGGAACGCACCATAGAAATATATTTTAAATCCATAGCATAATATGCACGTCTATAACCACGCCCCAACACATTAATGAGTTTATTCACTTACTATAATTATGATATGCTCTGCAAAATAAAAAAATATATAAAATTGTATTAATAGACCAATCCAATTAATGTAAACCCTATAAAATGGTAAAATGAAAGACACCACACCATAATAACAGTTCATAATGACAAACAATGAATGTATTATTTATATTCGGTAAAGAAAATTATTTTTCTTATGTCACTGGATTCCAATTTTCAAAGCTGCCATCATGTTGTATTTCAAAATGGCATTCACGAAATCACTGGATTCTCACCATAATTTAACCATTTATGTCATTACTATTTACTTGTATTAACAGAACACCATACAGGGCGGTAATCTCCTGTGTGTGTATATATATATATATACATATATAAATACACATATACAAATATATATATTTATATTCATTTATTTGTATATGTGTATTTATATATATATATATATATATATATATATATATATATATATATATGATATAAAATAATATATAAAATAAATGAATATAAATATATATATATATATATATATATATATATATATATATATATATATAAATACACATATACAATAATATAAATAAATAATATAATATATATATATATATATATATATATAACACACACACACACACACTAATTGACCACATCAAATTAGTTTCTACATGTTTATTTGTCTGCTGGTGCCACCAGTAACTTACATCGAAGGTTGCATTTTTCGGTGAGAGATATTCGCAGGTACTGGTGGTGCCTTCCAAACGTGTCTGTGAGAAACTCAGAAAAAGGCCCCACTTCTTTGCTTTCAAAGTACTCTTTCACTCGCTTCCTCCGAGAGGCCGCCTGATCAGGCTGCAAATAAACATATAAATATTCATACATATGAAAATAACAAAATCTTCAGCTGTTCAAAAAACACACAAGAGAGTGCTATCTCACATACATTCACCATGGACTTGTACAAATAAAAGACAGAATAGAAATATTACTTTTACGTAGATATTTAGGCTGACCAAAACATCCAGTGTAAAGAGACACAGTGTCTGAATATAGACTCTTTGTTATTTTTAATTTGTTGCCCATCAACACTCGACGTCCCAGTCACTGAGCTGATGACCTGCCAACCAGAATAATGTCTTCAAACAGGTCTATGTCGCTGTGACCTGTAGGTTGTAGATTGTATCTTACAATATATATTCTTATTCACTTGAGGCATGACAGGAGTCACTCAGCCATCTCACCTGCAGGTGGCTGGATAACAATAGACACAATGTCAACAGATGAAAGAAGCACTCTGACACTTCCCCCACCAATGTACGTCCAGCTGCAGCATAGATTCCTCAGTGGCAAGGGGTTAACCTATTTATGTGTATTTAACTAATTATGACATATTAGTTTGGGTTTAAACAGTGGCCATATATAACATTTTCATTGTTGCTGATTTGTTCTGAAGACAATATTTCATGAAAAAAGCTGCTTCTAGAACCAAAAAGAAACTTGAACGCAAGATGCCCACATAGGAACAATCAACAATTTTATTAATGCTATGTTGTCTTTCGTTGTTCAGTTGTGTGAACGCTACTGGCAGCTGACATTAGCAGCAAATTGTTCTGGATCCCTACCCCAGTGGGACAAAATAAATTATTCTTTGAACTATTCTAAATCTAATGAGCCAGCTTCGACATCTAAATGTAATACACCCTGTAGTCCCATATGTGAAACTTATAAATATATATACTCAGACACACATACGCAGAAAGACAGACATGGTTAACATATAAATATACACTGACTACTACAAAGCTTGTATGGCTAATGATCTATCTGATTAGTGAGAAACGTGGACAAAACACTGTACAAATTGTCTCATTGTGTCATTACATTGAACTGCCACAATCAGACAGGTCTCCTAAGCGACATAGCAAATTAAAGTTAATCCATTGAAAAAGGTAATGATGTAAAACGTGGTTGGTCTGGTATGCCCTTGTGTGGACCTCCATAATGACTCAGTTGTGCAATCACGTTCAATGTACTTAGGCTACTTACAAGTGGCAGGGGTCAGGTAGATGCAGACGTGGCTCAATTCCAGTCCAGAATCGACCGTCAATGTATGTTGCACAACTATATTTTACAATGGAAAACTAAGTTTGTTCAGCCTTCCTGTGTAACCACAGATACATCACTCTTAGCTATGTTTAAAGTACTGATTTATCAACAGAGGTGATGTACACAGAAGTCATCTAATCTGTTTGATTACATTACTCTCAAGTGGTGTACTGATTACATAATTAGTTGTTCTGAAAGGCAGTGATAAAATAATACATAACAACTTTCAGTTGGACTTGTAAATATTCTGCTATTTCAGATAATTTAAAACCATGCATACTTCAAAACCCGTATTTTTCACGCAGTTTGTAAAGATACATCCCAGCCTTGTATTTGAAAAGAGATTGCCACCAGAGAACTGCATGTTGACAAGAACGCCAAATGGTTTATCGAGGGAATTATACAGATCTTTGTGTATACACACACACACACACACATATATATATATATATATATATATATATGTATGTATATAGCAAATTTTATGCATATCACTTTTGCAGGTCATCTGTCATCACAAGTGAACCACATTATGCTCCCACTCAAGCAGGGATGTCTTATGTAACATGTGGTATAGTGAAAAATGTTTCAAACATCTACATCATTTATGAATACTCCAGAAAACTGTTCTCTTCGTATGTGTGGCTGTCAGACATTTTTGCTAGTCATAGTTATAGTAGATAAAATACTAATGAACCCTTGTCCCACAGAGGTCCCTTGGCAGTATTCACTATATACAGCTGTATACGATTAAACAAGTATCAGTAGGAAATGTATCCATAAGGAAGACAATATTTGAAATTGTCAGTTCACAATTAAGAGTCTACTTGGAATACACATCCAGAAGTCCAGGTGTATACCTAACAAATTTGGAATATTTTTTTAAAATGTGAAGATAACCTTAGACCATAGGTGTTTGTTCTATGATTTCCAGAAGCAGAATGATAACTTTGGCTTTCTGGCATGACAACTATCTTTCCAAATAAATATCAGAACATTTATTTTGAATGTTTGTCATAATGTAATTTAGGAAGTATTTAGCCACAATAACATTTTTCTATGTTTTGACTTGGCATGCAAAGCAGAAAGCCATCAAAGTAATACCATTTAATTCAGGTGTAAAATGAAGACGGTCACTTCACAGTATCTCGATTTCACAGAATGTCACACGAAACCAACACATCTGTACAGCAGGCTGTATTAGCAAGTGACTACTGAAACACTTACCAGGTAGTTGCTAAGAATTATTCAGTTTTGGTTTAACTGTTATGTTGGTCTTATTACTATTATATAAAATAATTTATTTTAAATTTAAATCAGTCTGAACAGCTCATTGGTGTTGATGCATGTATCTTCAAAGTAAATAATGTGTTAATTAATAAATCTATTTTATTTAAAATATAGATTTAATTTCCCTTAATCTCTTGATCTATTTATATGCTTAAGTTATGTAGATGTAGGTAATCATATTTGTAATGTCAACAGACTTACTGAATGTTCAGCCTGCATGCAATGTACACGTACACAGTTTGGGATTGCTGTTCTAGTTCGTGCATCACAAACAACGTGCAGAACGGTGCCACACAGAGAATCTGTATGCTGCAATGTTTCTGAGAATTCATGTAGTATATGCATGCTGCACATGTATGATACACATTACAGAACTCTGCAACAATTGTTGGACAGGTGTGTTCCAAACGCCAGTTAGATCTTCACTTACCATAATCAATTATTACTATATTAAAATGCGCACCAACATGTATGATGTATTCACAATTGTCTCTGTTTAGCCAGGATACCCAGGTCCACACCACATCGTAACTCTTAAAGCCCTAAAGGCTAAAAGACCAATTCCCAGAGTCTGAGCCTAAGGACGAGACTACTACGTCTACATTACAATCTATTATCTAGTTGTACTATTTAGACCAAATATAATCTTAGCTGACCTGGTGGACAAGAAAGCGGACGCTTTTCGACGTAACAGAAAATGCAAATTCATCAACAGCCCTAACAGCTCCACGACTAGGACGACATTTGACAACATTATTTGTATATACAACAACTACCTGTACAGGCTGTGGAAGGGGGTGTGCCGCTGGCGGCGCTGCGCTGCAGAGGCTGGCGTGTGCGAGCCGACACTTCGAGACACCGCACAGGTGCCGGGCAGACGACCGCAGTACACAAAGCGCCATCATCCACGACCAGTACTGAAACTGCTGCGCCACTCCGTCAAATGTCTAATGTAAACAGAAAACATCTTTGGGTGATCCGAGTCGAGTGCACGCAGTCACGACGGCCATGCGCGGTGGACGCTCCGAACCGGTGAGTCCTTGACCCTTGACCCGCGCCCTCTACTGGCGGTTCCTACTCGGCAAACATCGCCATCTTTCGGCCAAGGTGGTGTCCAGCGACGAAATAATAATAGCGGTCTGTTCGTGGTCCGAGTCTGTTCTCCAAAGGTTTTATTGGTAACAAGACGTTACAGTTAAGTTATATTCGTAACTGTAATTGAACTATGATTGCCGGTTGCCTGTACAACTTTGCAAGATGTATCATCGCTCTGCCTCTGCTCTGACTCTGTTCGTGACAAGTCACAACCCAAAAAATAATTAAAATCCCGACACGATCTGACAGTTTTTTCACGTTTGTCGTCTGCATAAGCAATATAATGGATGGAGCCTGTTAATTTTTTTACATATCAAAATAAACTTAAATACCGAAAAGAAAAACGTGGAATACGAACACATTCTGTGCACTACGGCAATTAAGGGTTAGTGATATGGACGGATGAGACTATTCGCAGAGCAGCTCTGCGAATAAGGTCACATTCGCCACTATTCGCCACTATATTCACTGCTCTGCGAATTAGGGAACCAGTGCCAGTGTTGGCAGAGCAGTGACGTCACTGCTCTGCGAATAGATGCGAGTGTGACCTTATTCGCATAGCTACTCTGCGATGAGCCTGTCCATAGTGATATTGGCACTGACAGCGCCCTCTTCTGATATTATGGCAACAGTAATGACCAACTAATTAATAAAAGTACAAAAACTGACTAAAATAGTGTCAAATCCACATCACATTTCGGCCATCCATGTGTTCCAGTCAGTCTGTTTTTTCATATATTGTGACTTTTTAATTTGTGTTTTTGTCAAAAAAGTCATACATACAGTAACTATATTTAAATAGTGCATATGCATGTCTGTGCTAATCATAGCTATAAATAGAACACACCAGTAGATAGGGGAAAGATGAACAATCTAACTCTGGTTCTAACTAAGGTATCGTCACATATACAATTATAATCTATATGATTATGTCCATTGCTATTTATATTATCCCACGAACACATGGTGACATGACACCAATAAGCTTTGTTGACAGGAATGGTATATTATTAATATAATGTTCATAGATATTCTGAATGACAGTTACCAGGGTAGGGTTAACGAATTTCATAAATGAATAGTTATAATGTCTCATTTCCAAAGTTTTTTTTTAATTGTGGTAAAATATAATATACATTTGGATAATAAGTATGTGTTAAAATATGTATATTTTTAAACTTATGAATATCAAACTAAATACTGTACATGGTTAAAACATAGAATATAAAATAAATTTGTTTCCTTCAGGATTGTAAGTGCAAACGCAAGACCGAGGGAGGTGAAACTGAATGTGTCATGGCGTCCCTGCCCAAGTTGTACTGTGCCTGGTTCTGTCCATTTGCCCAGAGGGCGTGGATATCACTGCTGCACAAAGGCATTGAATTTGAGTACATTGAACAGGATCCGTATGACAAGAGTGCCGAGTGGTTGGCAGTGAACCCTCGAGGTCTGGTTCCCGCCATCCTCCACATTGGCAGAGCCGTTTATGAATCACAGGTCTGCATCGAATATGTAGACGAAGCCTGGCCTGACGGAAAGTCCCTCCTCCCAAAGGATGCGTACGAAAGAGCCTTTGTGCGCATATGGAGTGACCATATAGCAAAGAAAATAGTCCCGCCGTTCTATGCCATGTTGATCAAGGAAACTGAACAAGAGCGACAGGAATCAAAAGATGCACTTATCAACAATATACAGCTGATCATGAATGCCATGTCAGAGAACGGGCCCTTCTTTCTCGGTAAAGAATTTGGAATGGTCGACATAATGCTTGCACCATACGCACAACGAATTCCCATTCTGCTCAAGACCTACAGGGGGTTCGATATTCCAAATAATGAGAAGTTCAGTCGTTATTATCAATGGTGGAATGCTGTGAAAGAGGTTGATGCAGTGAAGAAAACATTTCAACCAGAGGATAACTTGATTTCCAAGTACAAACGTTATACAGATGGCACAGCTAAAACAGAGGTTGCTGATGCAATTCGCCAGGGGAAAGGACTGCCCTAGGATTGCCTATGGGAAAGGATTGCCCTAGGTGGCCTGAGGGGAAGGACTGGCATAGACTAACCTTCCTAAGTTTTGTATATGTAATATATGATATCGACATAATTTTTGGTTTGGTCAAACATATCTTGTCTATTGCTATAATTTTTACTGTAATACCAGCAACTGTTTGTCTTTGTGGACTGACTAGAACAATTAAAAGTGTGTAAAAGAAATCATGGTTGTTTCGTTTCATACTCAGTAGCCCAAGTCTAGTAGCACTGGCATCATTTCAGCTTATTTAGTTGATGACCACCAACTAGCTCTCCATTCTTAACTCTCCATCACTGAACTCTCCACCATTGAACTCTCCATTCCTAAACCCTGCACACTTGAACTCTTTACCATTGAACTCTCCAATCGGAAGTTTATCCTTGAACTTTTAACCATTGAACTCTCCATCCTTCATAACAACTAAAGAAAAATTTAGAGGAAAGAAGTAACAATTAACAGCGTTAATTTTACAAAAGTACATACTTCCCAATTTCAACAAGCCAGATATTTACAACCCTAGTGGTAACTTGCAGAGGATGACAAATTACATTAAAATGATTAAATATATCTTTATGCTATTACATGTGTTGGTTTGAGAAAAAATTGCAACAAAACACCTGCCTTTTGAATAAGTTTTGTATGTTCAAATCTCAGGAGCGGTGCTGTAGAGTGCCAGACTGTCAGTCAAGGGGACAGTGGTTCAATCCCACCTACCACCATTTCAAAAACTAGGCAGTTTCATTCACCCCACATTTGCCTGTGTCTTTCGGAAGAGACCATAAAAGCTGGTGGTCCCTTCTATCTGGTGTCTATGCCAGGGGAACTTGGAAAGTGAAATATCCCACACAGCCACAGAGAGTCAATGTGTACCCTGTAGTGGACTCACTAATTCTAGAGAAGGACAACTCCTGCGTTAGCCCAAGTTTATGCTGTTTGGAGGAAACCACATGAGAATCAACCATGGGTACAGTAGGGCAGCGCAACGACCCCTGGCTTGTAAGGATAATGTACGGTAGACGCTCCGAAACCGGCGAATCTAATATGCGCCCTCTACTGGCGCTTCCTGCTCGGCAAACATCGCCCGCTAAAGCACCGGCAAAATTGTATCATGCAACGAAATAAAATTTCTATTCGTGGGCCGAGTCTGTTCTCCGATGTTAGAAGGTTTCCTTGATAAAAAGGCATTGCAGTTAAGTTATATTTGCAAATCTAATTGATCTACGATTGACTACAACTTAGCAAGATGTATCGCACTGTTCATGACAAGTCACAACCCAAATCACAAATCCCGACGCGATCTGACGGTGTTGTCGTCTGTTAGAAATTACCATAAGCAGTCTATTATAAAAGCAGCCGAATTTTAAGATGTTGCATATATAAATAAACTTAAAAACAGATTAAAAAATCCAGCAAAAATGCTATATTATATAATTAGTTGTTCTGAAAGGCAGTGATAAAATACCACATAACAACTTTCAGTTGGACCCGTATTTTTCACGTAGTTTGTGAAGATACATCCCAGCTTTGTATTTGAAAAGAGATTGCCACCAGAGAATGAACTGCGTGTGGCATGTTGACAAGAACGCCAAATGGTTTATCGAGGGAATTATACAGATCTTTGTGTATACACACACACACACGCACACACGCACACACGCACACACGCACACACGCACACACACACACACACACCCACATATAATATATATTTATATATATCACTTTTGCAGGTCATCTGTCATCACAAGTGAACCACATTATGCTCCCACTTGTGTGTTCATTACGCAGGCAAGTAGGTGTGTACTGAGGACACATTGAGAGGTGGTCTGAACAGACTGACTGTCATCAATGCAGTGGAACCAGTTTGTTGACGGCCAACTGGACCTGAACTGACCAGTAAAATTACCAGTATGAACATGAGCTGACACTACTAGCATACTTATTACAAGACCCTAAGAAATAATGAAATGAGTCTGCCAACTCTGTATGGTACAATGATACTCGCATAAATTCCCAATAACAATTAGTGTCCAAAAATAAACCATAACTAGATCTACAATATGGTATCATTGGCCTACTTGGTTCACAAGCATAGACTGACATCGATAAAGTACCATATAATATTTTCTTAATTACCTACATTAAGATCCACAGATAGCTCTGAGACCTGTAATACATAATTAGTTATGATCATTGTGTGAGGTTGGCCTGGATTAAAAAATGCACTGATCAGTACAAAGTGTATACCTGATGCTCCACCAGATTAGCAAGAAACCTGGGCAGGACACCAGATTATGATCAAGTATGAAACGTATCCATGTATCATTAGAGGAATTGATCAGACACGTGTCTCTCTAGTTAGCTTATGCAACAGAAGTTTGTCTGGACACTGAATAAGATCAAGAGACCAGGCAGACTGGTCTGAACTTGTGTAAACTTGTCAAGCACCTTCACAAGTAAGCTTGGTAGAATTACATGATCACGTTCAGTGCATCAAACTATAATTGAAGCAGTGAATGTGTGTGTGTTTGTCCATGCTTGCATACAGGTATTTTAACATTTTCCTTCCATATAAGGTGCCAAACTTTCAGGAATTAATCTACAAACTGGTGGAAGGGTAGTAACATGTTTATTTTTTCTGAAGTCATCTTTTGTTAAACGTTGTTCCCATTCGCCTTCAAGATGTTGGTAATGACTTTTAAATGCATCAATGCTCCGTCTTATCTGGCAGAACTTGTTCAACCACGAAAGCGTGACGGACGCCTACGCCAGAACTATGCGCCAACACTGCACCAAGGCATAACAAAGAAGTGTATTGGTGATTCGGCCTTTGGCGCAGCAGCACCTCGACTGTGGAATGAATTACCTGTGAACATTCGTGCATCCGAGACATTATCTATGTTTAGAAAGTGTTTAAAGACATCTTTTTAGTAGACATTTCAATTAATTCAAATTGTTTTGAAATGACGGACATTGCTTTAGAATTTCTTTTTAGTGTCATACACGTTTTAATTAGTGTTTATGGTTTAGATTAATTTATAGATTTATATATATATATTTATATACATATACAGTTTTAGTAAAGGTTTTAATTGTATATTAATTTATATACAAAGGTTTACTAGTACATTTTTTAAAAAAAATATATGATTTATATTAATTTACATTTCTATTTATTTTATTAATACACATTTAGTATATTTCTAGTATATTATTCTAAGGTTTGTATTGTATGCTTCACAAATGTAAATATAATGTTTTGACGAATCAAGCACAGTCGCTCAAACAGGGATGTCTTATGTAACATGTGGTATAGTGAAAAAAATTTCAAACATCTGCATCATTTATAAATACTCCAGAAAACTTTTCTCTTCGTATGTCTGTATGTCACAGACATTTTTGCTAGTCATAGTTATAGTAGATAAAATACTAATGAACCCTTGTCCCACAGAGGTCCCTTGGCAGTATTCACTATATACAGCTGTATATGATTAAACAAGTATCAGTAGGAATTGTATCCATAAGGAAGACAATATTTGAAATTGTCAGTTCACAAGAGTCTACTTTGAATACACATGTCCTAAACAATTTGGAATATTTTTTTAAAAATGTGAAGGTAACCTTAGATCATAGGTGTTTGTTCTGTGATTTCCAGAAGCAGAATGACAACTTTGGCTTTCTGGCATGACAACTATCTTTCCAAATAAATATCAGAACATTTATTTTGAATGTTTGTCATAATGTAATTTAGGAAGTATTTAGCCACAATAAAATTTTTTCTATGTTTTGACTTGGCATGCAAAGCAGAAAGCCACAAAGTAATACCATTTAATTCAGGTGTAAAATGAAGACGGTCACTTCACAGTATCTCGATTTCACAGAATGTCACACGAAACCAACACATCTGTACAGCAGGCTGTATTAGCAAGTGACTACTGAAACACTTACCAGGTAGTTGCTAAGAATTATTCAGTTTTGGTTTAACTGTTATGTTGGTCTTATTACTATTATATAAAATAATTTATTTTAAATTTAAATCAGTCTGAACAGCTCATTGGTGTTGATGCCATGTATCTTCAAAGTAAATAATGTGTTAATTAATAAATTTATTTCATTTAAAATATAGATTTAATTTCCCTTAATCTCTTGATCTATTTATATGCTTAAGTTATGCAGATGTAGGTAATCATATTTGTAATGTCAACAGACTTACTGAATGTTCAGCCTGCATGCAATGTACACGTACACAGTTTGGGATTGCTGTTCTAGTTCGTGCATCACAAACAACGTGCAGAACGGTGCCACACAGAGAATCTGTATGCTGCAATGTTTCTGAGAATTCATGTAGTATATGCATGCTGCACATGTATGATACACATTACAGAACTCTGCAACAATTGTTGGACAGGTGTGTTCCAAACGCCAGTTAGATCTTCACTTACCATAATCAATTATTACTATATTAAAATGCGCACCAACATGTATGATGTATTCACAATTGTCTCTGTTTAGCCAGGATACCCAGGTCCACATCAAATCGTAACTCTTAAAGCCCTAAAGGCTAAAGGACCAATTCCCAGAGTCTGAGCCTGAGGACGAGACTACTACGTCTACATTACAATCTACGTCTACATTACAACATTGCAAGATGTATCATCGCTCTTATGGTAGAAGATATTGGCCCTCGATCACATAATAGGTATAACTGAATCTTGGGCCACACCCGATATATCAGATGCCGAATTAGGAATGACAGGGTATGTAATGTTTAGGAAAGATAGATTAGGAAGAAGGGGAGGCGGAATTATTTTATATATTAAAGAATCCATCCAAGCTTATGAAATAAAATTAGAAAAAGAATCAGAATGTGAAGAAGCTGTCTGGTGTAACATAGTTACAGGAAAGTCAACATTAACTGTTGGGTTATTTTATCGGAGTCCAAACATAAGCATGGAAAAAAAATGAAAAAAAAACCAAAAGCTATCAAAAAAGTGAGTAAACGGGGCTGTATTATTATGGGGGGTTTTAACCATGGGCATATCAGTTGGGCATTTTACAGAGTACCGGGAGAGAGGATCAAGAGTTTTTAAATTTAGTCAAGATAGTTTCCTTTCTCAACATGTGTTAGAAGCAACCAGGGGCGAGAACGTGTTAGACATAGTATTGAGCTCACAGAAGGGAAATTTTTTGATAATGTCAAGATATGTGAGCCACTGGGGTGTAGTGATCACAACAGATACATTTTATCATAAAAATAAAGGGAGAACGGAATAGAAAAATAAAGGGACAGGAAAAATTTTCAAAAAAAGGGAAAATATAGGGACATGAGGGAATATTTAGCAAAAAATAGGGAAATAACACACTGAAGAATAAGACAGCCCGAATGCTGGAATATTTTAAAAAGTGAAATTGACTGCTGGTTTAACCAAATTTTTCCCCTTGAAAAAAAAAAGGGGGAAAAAGGGCAAAAAGAAACACATAAAGGGAAACCATTAGAAAAAACAAGTACAAGCAAATGATGTGGAAGAATATAGACATACCGGAAGTGAAGAAGACTATAGCATTTTTAAAGAAGCACTTAATCAAGCTACAGCTGAAATTAGAAATTCAAAAGAAGCTACGAACAAAAAAAAAGCTTTTTTTATAAAACATGACAGCAAGAGTTTTTTTGCGTATGTTCGAAGTAAACAGAAAGTTCAGGATAAGGTCGGTCCTCTAGAAAGGGATTTATGGAAACATAATAACAGAGGGGGTTCTTAATGGCAGAAAACCTAAATGAGTACTTTAGTTCGGTGTTTACCAGGGAAGATATTAGTATATTACCAGTACTTGAGACTAAGTTCGAAGGGGGAGAGTTTGACTATTTGGACAACTAATTGTAACCCCCAAAAATGGTAGCTATGAAAATAAGAGATATGAAGGATAATAAATCACCTGGAGTGGATGGGATTCCTCCCCCAAAATTTCTATTGGAAATTGTAGAACAAATCAACATACCGCTTGCAACAGTGTTCAATTTGTCATTAGAGGAGGGAATAGTTCCGTTAGAATGGAAAGAAGCAAACATTATACCATTATTTTTAAAAAAAGGGTTTGAGAAACAAGTCAGGGAACTATAGACCAGTGAGTTTAACATCGGTGATTTGCAAACAAATTTTAAAACTAATTAAAAAATCACCGGTTGATTTTCTTGTTAAAAATAAATTGATAAACCCATCTCAACATGGGTTTTTAAAAACAAAGGGCATGTTTTAAAAAATATGTTATGTTTTTGGAAGATGTCACAAAGTGGCTAGATGAAGGATCACCAGTAGATATAATCTACTTAGGGTTTAAAAAAAAAACCTTTGACAAAGTGCCACACCAAAAACTACTACTTAAACTAAAGGCCCATTTGGGATAGGAAATGGAATGATCAACTGGATAGAAAAATGGCTTATTGATAGAAGACAAAGGGGTAGTAATTGATGGGGAAGGGTTTTAAACTGGAAAGCGGGTTTTTAGTGGAGTACCGCAGGGATCAGTAGTGGGACCTATTTTATTCTTAATATATATCAATGATTTGGATGATGACATAACAAGCAAGGTGTTGAAATTTGCGGACGACACAAAAAATGTTTAGGAAAAAATTTAAAAATGATGCAGATAGACAGCATTTACAAGATGATCTTAATAAGTTGATATAATGGTCTGAGAAGTGGCAAATGCTGTTTAATTTTGGAAAAGTGTAAGTGCCTTCACACAGGACATGGGAATGAAGATGCACAATATAAATGGGTGATACTGTACTAAATCTTAAAAAAGGGAAAAAGGGCTTAGGGGTTTAAATATTAGTGCTGACATGAAGGTATCAGAGCAGTTGGGGAAATTTCAGCAGCAAAAGGGAAAAAATTTTTGGATTAATTAGGCGGGAAAAATAGTGTACAAAAAAAGAACTAATAATACCCTTTTTATAAAACAATAGTTAGGCCTCACTTAGAATATTGTATACAAGCATGGAGGCCATATCGCAAGAAGGATATTGATATGCTAGAAAAAGTACAAAAGGGGAGCAACCAAAAGAACCAAAAAAGATACCAAAACTCAGGAATATTAGTTATGAAATGCGTCTAAAAAAATGTGGTTTAACAACACTAGAAACCAAAAAAATTGAGAGGAGATCAGATTGAGGGGTTTAAAATATTGAATGGATATGAAAATTTTTGACAGAAATATTTTTTTCACAGTAAGGAAGAGAGAAGGACTAGAGGACATGGAGCTACATTAGCAAAGAAGCAGTGTAGACTAGATATTAGAAAATTTTCATTTTCACAAAGAACAGTAAACGAATGGAACAGATTATCAGCTGATTGCATGTAGGTGCTAGTAGTGTTAATATATTTAAAAATAAAATCGACATATACCTAAGACGGGCGGGGTATACTTAGATAGATAGGTTGGACTCTCGATAAGCCAAATGGCTTCCTAGTCCATCTGCCATCTAGAGTTGAATCTCTAGGTGGCAATCTTGTTAAATCTGGTTAAATCTCTGCTCTGCCACTGTTCGTGACAAGTCACAACCCAAAAATTAATTAAAATCCCGACGCGATCTGACACTGACAGTTTTGTCACGTTTGTCGTCTGCATAAGCAATATAATGGATAAAGCCTGTTAATTTTTTTTTACATATCAAAATAAACTTAAATACCGAAAAGAAAAACGTGGAATACGTTAATGCGAACACAGTCTGTGCACTACGTCTACGACTACGTGCCCCTTTACCGTTACGTGCGTTGTTCTAGTTGGCGCCTTATAGTTGCTGCTTTACGGTGTTCTTGTAATGTTGAGATGTCTTTCAATAATAACATACTTGTAATAAGCACATTTAACTACAGTACTACAAGTTAGCATGTATGTACAATGTTTGAAAGGCGAAATAACCATTATTGGATTTGTTGTTTGTTTGCTTTTATTTTCACCAACACAGTAAGTATTCTTAGTATTACTATTTCACTTCAACAATGACATCTCATATATATATAAATATATATATATATATAGATGTAATACAATGTATATACCATCATGTACTGCGTATATAACATTTATATAATACATCTTAACATGCATATGACTGTATGTGGCCTACATTCATATTTTTAATGTTATTAAATTTATTTAATTAAACTTTTATTAATATTTTGTATGTTATTAAATGCTTTATTTATATAGTTATTACCCCGGTAGTCATACTTTAGTTTTTGTATATGGATGTAATGTTCCGGAATAAAGTTATTGAATTGAAATTAAATTTAGATGTCCTCAACAAATTTACTTTTTATATATATATATATATATATATATATATATATATATATATATATTTTTTTTTTTTTTTAATGTTATAATTTTTTTAATTAATATTATAAAATGAGTGTGATTGTAATAAGTAGCATAAGTACTAATGAGTCTCAGTATAGTAATAACTAGACCTACAATTAACGTTCATTTTGAAGAGATAATGTCCATCAACATTCAGATGTCCTCACCAAATGCCGGCATCCAATAACAAGTGTATAATGTCCTATGAAAACAGTACCGTTAGGCGAGTTGTTACATCAAAAGACAGCTAGCCTCAGATATAACGTCCATGATCTTAGTGAAGTACATTCTATTAAATAACCCTTTAATAACACGAATTTTTCACCCCCCCATTTAAAGAATATGCAGCTATCATTTCAATCCGAGATAAATCCACATATATGCCCTTTCACAGTGGATCAAAGAACACCAAAAAAATGGCTGGAGCCTCAGAATTCCTCACCTGCCAGGTGACCGTTTCGGTATTCAATAACGGGAATTAGTGCCCTATGAACACATGTACACTTAGGCGAGTCATTACATCAAACGATTTAAATAAACCGATAGTATGCAGCTGCCGTCTATCATCTATGACTATGTGGGACTTCTGTTTTTTGACTGAGTGAATACTCGTAGAGTTAATTAGTAAGGCCTAACACTTTAATTTATTTCTAGGATTTTATAAATACAAGTAATACCATTCGGTATTACATTTAGAATTGTTAGTACAACACAATAATAAAAGTCTCCAATAGTTATGATCGGATGCGCAAACAACAACAAAGCTCGTAAACATGGAGCGTACCGATCGGTGGCATCTTTGTGAATGTGGTCTGCCGTTTCCGCGCGGTCTGCCAATTGTGGCCCGCCTTTTAGTATGCCCCGCATTTAAGGGTTAGTGATATGGACGGGTGAGACTATTCACAGAGCAGCTCTGCGAATAAGGTCACATTCGCCACTATTCGCCACTATATTCACTGCTCTGCGAATTAGGGAACCAGTGCCAGTGTTGGCAGAGCAGTGACGTCACTGCTCTGCGAATAGATGCGAGTGTGACCTTATTCGCAGAGCTGCTATGCGATGAGCCTGTCCATAGTGATATTGGCACTGACAGCGCCCTCTACTGATAATATGGCAACAGTAATGACCAACTAATGAATACAAGTACAAAAACTGACTAAAATAGTGTCAAATCCACATCACATTTCGGCCAGCCATGTGTTCCAGTCAGTCTGTTTTTTCATATATTGTGACTTTTTAGTTTTAGTGTTTTTGTCAAAAAAGTCATACATACAGTAACTATATTTAAATAGTGCATATGCATGTCTGTGCTAATCATAGCTATAAATAGAACACACCAGTAGATAGGGGAAAGATTAACAATCTAACTCTGTGGTTCTAACTAAGGTATCGTCACACATACAATTATAATCTATATGATTATGTCCATTGCTATTTATATTATCCCACAAACACATGGCGACATGACACCAATAAGCTTTGTTGACAGGAATGGTACATTATTAATATAATGTTCATAGATATTCTGAATGACAGTTACCAGGGTAGGGTTAACGAATTTCATAAATGAATAGTTATAATGTCTCATTTCCAAAGGTTTTTTTTTAATTGTGGTAAAATATAATATACATTTGGATAATAAGTATGTGTTAAAATATGTATATTTTTAAACTTATGAATATCAAACTAAATACTGTACATGGTTAAAACATAGAATATAAAATAAATTTGTTTCCTTCAGGATTGTAAGTGCAAACGCAAGATCGAGGGAGTTGAAACTGAATGTGTCATGGCGTCCCTGCCCAAGTTGTACTGTGCCTGGTTCTGTCCATTTGCCCAGAGGGCTTGGATATCACTGCTGCACAAAGGCATTGCATTTGAGTACATTGAACAGGATCCGTATGACAAGAGTGCCGAGTGGTTGGCAGTGAACCCTCGAGGTCTGGTTCCCGCCATCCTCCACAATGGCAGAGCCGTTTATGAATCGCAGGTCTGCATCGAGTATGTAGATGACGCCTGGCCTGGCGGAAAGTCCCTCCTCCCAAAGGATGCGTACGAAAGAGCCTTTGTGCGCATATGGAGTGACCATATAGCAAAGAAAATAGTCCCACCGTTCTATGCCATGTTGATCAATGAAACTGAACAAGAGCGACAGGAATCAAAAGATGCACTTATCAACAATATACAGCTGATCATGAATGCCATGTCAGAGAACGGGCCCTTCTTTCTCGGTAAAGAATTTGGAATGGTCGACATAATGCTTGCGCCATACGCACAACGAATTCCCATTCTACTCAAGACCTACAGGGGGTTCGATATTCCAAATAATGAGAAGTTCAGTCGTTATTATCAATGGTGGAATGCTGTGAAAGAGGTTGATGCGGTGAAGAAAACATTTCAACCAGAGGACAACTTGATTTCCAAGTACAAACGTTATACAGATGGCACGGCTAAAACAGAGGTTGCTGATGCAATTCGCCAGGGGAAAGGACTGCCCTAGGATTGCCTAAGGGTAAAGGATTGCCCTAGGTGGCCTGAGGGGAAAGGACTGGCATAGACTAACCTTCCTAAGTTTTGTATATGTAATATATGATATCGACATAATTTTTTGTTTGGTCAAACATATCTTGTCTATTGCTATAATTTTTTACTGTAATACCAGCAACTGTTTGTCTTTGTGGACTGACTAGTACAATTAAAAGTGTGTAAAAGAAATCATGGTTGTTTCGTTTCATACTCAGTAGGCCAAGTCTAGTAGCAATGGCATCATTTCAGCTTATTTAGTTGATGACCACAAACTAGCTCTCCATTCTTAACTCTCAATCACTGAACTCTCCACCATTGAACTCTCTATTCCTAAACCCTGCACACTTGAACTCTCCACCATTGAACTCTCCAATCGGAAGTTTATCCTTGAACTTTTAACCATTGAACTCTCCATCCTTCATAACAACTAAAGAAAAATTTAGAGGAAAGAAGTAACAATTAACAGCGTTAATTTTACAAAAGTACATACTTCCCAATTTCAACAAGCCAGATATTTACAACCCTAGTGGTAACTTGCAGAGGATGACAAATTACATTAAAATGATTAAATATATCTTTATGCTATTACATGTGTTGGTTTGAGAAAAAATTGCAACAAAACACCTGCCTTTTGAATAAGTTTTGTATGTTCAAATCTCAGGAGCGGTGCTGTAGAGTGCCAGACTGTCAGTCAAGGGGACAGTTGTTCAATCCCACCTACCACCATTTCAAAAACTAGGCAGTTTCATTCACCCCACATTTGCCTGTGTCTTTCGGAAGAGACCCTAAAAGCTGGTGGTCCCTTCTATCTGGTGTCTATGCCAGGGGAACTTGGGAAGAGAAATATCCCACACAGCCACAGAGAGTCAATGTGTACCCTGTAGTGGACTCACTAATTCTAGAGAAGGACAACTCCTGCGTTAGCCCAAGTTTATGCTGTTTGGAGGAAACCACATGAGAATCAACCAGGGGTACAGTAGGGCAGCGCAACGACCCCTGGCTTGTGAGGATAATGTACGGTAGACGCTCCGAAACCGGCGAATCTAATATGCGCCCTCTACTGGCGCTTCCTGCGCGGCAAACATCGCCCGCTAAAGCACCGCCCGCAAGATTGTATCATGCAACGAAATAAAATTTCTATTCGTGGGCCGAGTCTGTTCTCCGATGTTAGAAGGTTTCCTTGATAACAAGGCATTGCAGTTAAGTTATATTTGCAAATCTAATTGATCTACGATTGACTATAACTTAGCAAGATGTATCGCACTGTTCATGACAAGTCACAACCCAAATCACAAATCCCGACGCGATCTGACGGTGTTGTCGTCTGTTCGTAATTACCATAAGCAGTCTATTATAAAAGCAGCCGAATTTTAAGATGTTGCGTATATAAATAAACTTAAAAACAGATTAAAAAATCCTGCAAAAATGCTAATGCGAACAAACTTACATGCACTACTTTGGCATAAGGGTTGGTGACATTAGCACTACTGATAGCGCCCTCTGTTGATAACATGGCTACAATATAGCTTACCTAATAACGGTACAAAAACTGACCAGTGTATTGTATATGACATCTTGTCCGGCCATATGTTCCAGTCATTTTGTCCATATAAATAATAATATAACAGCATTTGTCTGCGCCATGAATCTGACAAGTAAACTACTCAGAGGCGCATTACAGGACTATAAAGGTTTCCTTTAAAAAATGTTAAAATAGAAATGCTGTTGTAAAAAAAATTCATCAATATAAATTGTTCAATATAAATAAATGCTATTAGTCATAATAGTACTAAAATACAAATTAATTATATTACAAGTTATAAATATATAAATAAATAATAATAAATAGTTTAAAAAAAATTCAGATTGTATCAAATGTTCGTTAAAAGTGAAAACGCTCAAACTAAATACTGTACATGGTTAAAACATAGAATATAAAATAAATTTGTTTCCTTCAGGATTTAAGTGCAAACGCAAGATCGAGGGAGGTGAAACTGAATGTGTCATGGCGTCCCTGCCCAAGTTGTACTGTGCCTGGTTCTGTCCATTTGCCCAGAGGGCGTGGATATCACTGCTGCACAAAGGCATTGAATTTGAGTACATTGAACAGGATCCGTATGACAAGAGTGCCGAGTGGTTGGCAGTGAACCCTCGAGGTCTGGTTCCCGCCATCCTCCACAATGGCAGAGCCGTTTATGAATCACAGGTCTGCATCGAGTATGTAGATGACGCCTGGCCTGGCGGAAAGTCCCTCCTCCCAAAAGGATGCGTACGAAAGAGCCTTTGTGCGCATATGGAGTGACCATATAGAAAAGAAAATAATCCCACCATTCTATGGCATCTTATTCAAGGAAACTGAACAAGAGCAACATGAATCAAAAGATACACTTATCAACAATATACAGCTAATCATGAATGCCATGTCAGAGAATGGACCCTTCTTTCTCTGTAAAGAATTTGGAATGGTTGACATAATGCTATTCCAAGTAATGAAAAATGAATTGATATTCCAAGTAATGAAAAGTTCAGTCGTTATTATCAATGGTGGAATGCTGTGAAGGAGGTTGATACTGTGAAGAAAACATTTCAACCGGAGGACAACTTGATTGCCAGGTTGAAACATTACACAGAGAAAACAGCTAAAACAGGTCACCAGGGGAAAGGACTGTCCTAGGGTAGTCTGTGGGGAAATGGCTGCCATAGACCAAGGTCCCTGTTTTTTCATGTATAGGATATCATAATTTGTTGGGTTTTATCAAACAGATCTTGTCAAGAGCTTTAATTTATTAGCTGATATGAACAGTTGTTTGTCTTTGTCGACCGACTGGAACAGTTAACCAGTGTGTAAAATAAATTATGGTTGTTGTGTTTCATACTCAACAGCCCAAGTCTGTAGCACTGACGTCATTTCAGTTTGTGTAATCGAGGACCAGCAATTAACTCTCCATTCTTGAATTCTCCATTCCTGAACCCTGCACCCTTGAACTCTTCACCCTTGAACTCTTCACCCTTGAACTCTTCACCATTGAACTCTTCACCATTGAACTCTTCACCATTGAACTCTTCACCATTGAACTCTTCACCATTGAACTCTTCACCATTGAACTCTTCACCATTGAACTCTTCACCATTGAACTCTTCACCATTGAACTCTTCACCATTGAACTCGCTCAGTCCTTCAACTCTCCAACCATCAACTGTGAACCATTGAACTCTCCACCATTCATACTTCAACTACGTGAAATGTCTTTCTCCAGCTTAGTTTGATAATTGTATTAGCAATTACAGAGACAAAGTTAGAGGGAAGAAGTAACGACATCTTTAATGCAGCATTTTTATTAAGTTAATATTTACAAAAGTACATACTTCCCAATCTCAACAAGCGAGAGAATTACAACACGTGACAAGTGGCAACTTGTGGGGGATGACAAATGACAGTAAATGTATCTAATACTAAGTATATTGTTACATGTGTTTGTTAGAAGACATTGTTTAAAACACTGTCCTTTTAGATGGGTTTCATATGTTAAAATCTGGTATGTTGAATTTGAGTGTGAGTGCATGCTCCTGCTAATGTGCAGACTCTTAAAACCACACCCATGTTATACTTAGAAGAAAGCTGTTTTCATCACTATAGTTCTAATAATTATAATAAATATCTCATTAAGTTGCTTTTATAAAAAAATAGTTTCATAAGCTGTATCCCATTCACCACAATGTCATGTATCAAAGAGATTAATATTTTGTTAAACTATGTTGGAGTTTACAGAAGATAGATTTATTGATAAAATACATACATTTAAAAATTATACACCAACTTGGGATAGGTCATTGAGCTGGATGTTTGTTTTTGATTAAAACAAGCAAGGGCTATATCAGAAATAACTGGTTCCTGATCACACAATATGTAAACTGTTGTAGAAACACATCAAACTCTATAGTTCAACTTTTACTGTAGTAAAAGTTGAACTACAGAGTATACTCGTTACACAATAATACAGCTGGTAATAGGCATTAACTGCTGAACTCAACCATCACAAACAAAATAAATTTAATGTTCAATACACTTAGAGTATAAATGTTTGTACACAGTTAATCTAAATAAACACTTGGCATAGTGTGTGCGCAGTGGAGAACTTCTGATGTCTTGTCCTCCTCCTTCCCAGGAGAGTTCCTGTCACTGTCACTCATAGTTGTGGGTTGCCAAACCCCACCTCTTCCTGTATCTTGGTGATCTCTGTCAAGAGTTCCGGGTCTACAGTCTCTAGGTTCACCTACAGTCACAAAACACGACAGTTGGGTGTGGAAGACGGGAGCAATGGAAGGGAGGAGGTAGAGTTTGTAGAAGGGAACTGAAGCCATGAAACCCATACTGCTAACAACATTCAGCCTGGTGAATTCTAAAAACAATTATATATGGGTAACTCTGATTATTTTAAAGAATTATTCTACGGCAACATGCACGAACCATTGAATTACAATGGGAAAATAATAGGCTGATCTGAGAACAGCTGTTCATAATACCAGTGTTCTTCATATATTTGGTTATAAAATAGGCTAACATACCCCAGGTGTTTATAATAACGGTGTCACAGTGACCTGAGGTGAACAATAATACTGTATTTGGCACTGCGCCAGATCCAATATTGTAACTCGGAATCAAATACATGCATTGTTGAGTGTTGTTGGTGTGTCTGTAATTACGGTTACCTAACCACAACAACTATATATATTATATGTATATATATATATATATATATATATATATATATATATATATATATATATATAATATATATATATATATCATACTAATGATGTCTGGAAGTCGAGACTGCTGCCCACTGCAAGAGACTGTCTACTTCCCTTCCAAACCAAAATTCAATTTTGCTGCAATATTAATGACAATTAGGTTAGAAAGTCACAACTAGTTAAACATGTTTCAACTTGTTTCAAGAAAACGTGTGACCAAAATGTAAGGGGGGGCCTTATGTAACACACACAACACAGAACAGACAACTTCAACAACTACACAGCCAGCTGTGACAGGTGTGTAGTGCACTGTGTTCACATGACAAGGGCCAGGTGATGTTTACGTACCTTGATGGCGTACTTGAGAGCCTGCTCTGCCTCCACCTGTCTGCCTGTCTTCAGACACACCATGGACAGGTAGGCCCACACCTCGGGGTCCGTGTTGTTGAGGATGTTTGCCTCCGACAGCGCGTCCTCAGCCTCGTCCAACTGCTCCAGCTGAAGCAGATTGATTCACATTGCCACCTTTATTTCATATTGCCACCTTTATTACATATTGCCACATTTATTACATATTGCCACCTTTATTACATATTGCCACCTTTATTACATATTGCCACATTTATTACATATTGCCACCTTTATTACATATTGCCACCTTTATTAGATATTGCCACCTTTATATTACACATTGCCACATTTATTACATATTGCCACCTTTATTACATATTGCCACATTTATTACATATTGCCACCTTTATTACACATTGCCACATTTATTACATATTGCCACCTTTATTACATATTGCCACATTTATTACATATTGCCACCTTTATTACATATTGCCACATTTATTACACATTGCCACATTTATTACATATTGCCACATTTATTTCATATTGCCACATTTATTATATTGCCACATTTATTCAATTGCCACATTTATTATATTGCCACATTTATTACATATTGCCACATTTATTTTATATTGCCACATTTATTTTATATTGCCACATTTATTATATTGCCACATTTATTACATATTGCCACATTTATTTCATATTGCCACATTTATTATATTGCCACTTTATTTCATATTGCCACTTTATTTATTTGCCACTTTATTACATATTGCCACTTTATTTTATATTGCCACATTTATTTTATATTGCCACATTTATTATATTGCCACATTTATTACATATTGCCACATTTATTTCATATTGCCACCTTTATTACATATTGCACCTTTATTACATATTGCCACCTTTATTTATTTGCCACCTTTATTCATTTGCACCTTTATTACATATTGCCACTTTATTATATTGCCACATTTATTATATTGCCACTTTATTACATATTGCCACCTTTATTACATATTGCCACCTTTATTACTATTGCACATTTATTACATATTGCCACTTTATTAATATTGCCACTTTATTTCATCTTGCCACTTTATTACATATTGCCACCTTTATTACATATTGCCACTTTATTACTATTGCCACCTTTATTACATATTGCCACCTTTATTACATATTGCCACCTTTATTACTATTGCCATTTTTAATACACTTATTACATATTGCCACCTTTATTCATTTGCCACCTTTATTACATATTCCACCTTTTACATATTGCCACCTTTATTACATATTGCCACCTTTATTCATATTGCCACCTTTATTACATATTGGCACATTTATTCATATTGCCACATTTATTACATATTGCCACATTTATTCATATTGCCACATTTATTCACTTGCCACCTTTATTACAATTGCCACATTTATTCATATTGCCACATTTTTTTTTTTTTTTTTTTTTTTTTTTTTTTATTACATATTGCCACATTTATTTCATATTGCCACATTTATTTCATCTTGCCACATTTATTACATATTGCCACCTTTATTACATATTGCCACATTTATTACCTATTGCCACCTTTATTACACATTGCCACCTTTATTACATATTGCCACCTTTATTACGTATTGCCACATTTATTACATATTGCCACCTTTGTTACACACTGCCACATTTATTACATATTGCCACCTTTATTACATATTGCCACATTTATTACATATTGCCACATTTATTTCATGTTGCCACATTTATTTCATATTTCAACATTTATTACATATTGCCACATTTATTACATATTGCCACATTTATTTTATATTGCCACATTTATTACATATTGCCACGATTTATTTTATATTGCCACATTTATTTCACATTGCCAGTAAATTTGCCACATTTATTTTATATTGCCACATTTATTACATATTGCCACATTTATTTTATATTGCCACATTTATTTTATATTGCCACATTTATTACATATTGCCACATTTATTACATATTGCCACAATTTATTTCATATTGCCACCTTTATTACATATTGCCACCTTTATTACATATTGCCACCTTTATTTCATCTTGCCACCTTTATTACATATTGCGACCTTTATTACATATTGCCACATTTATTTTATATTGCCACATTTATTTTATATTGCCACATTTATTACATATTGCCACCTTTATTACATATTGCCACATTTATTACATATTGCTACATTTATTACATATTGCCACATTTATTTAATATTGCCACATTTATTTCATCTTGCCACATTTATTACATATTGCCACCTTTATTACATATTGCCACATTTATTACCTATTGCCACCTTTATTACATATTGCCACCTTTATTACATATTGCCACCTTTATTACGTATTGCCACATTTATTACATATTGCCACCTTTATTACATATTGCCACCTTTATTTCATCTTGCCACCTTTATTACATATTGCCACCTTTATTACATATTGCCACCTTTATTACATATTGCCACCTTTATTACATATTGCCACCTTTATTACATATTGCCACCTTTATTACATATTGGCACATTTATTACATATTGCCACATTTATTACATATTGCCACATTATTACATATTGCCACATTTATTACACATTGCCACCTTTATTACACATTGCCACATTTATTACATATTGCCACCTTTATTCATATTGCCACATTTATTTCATATTGCCATTAAATTTGCCACATTTATTTATATTGCCACATTTATTACATATTGCCACATTTATTTCATATTGCCACATTTATTTCATTTGCCACATTTATTCATATTGCCACATTTATTTATATTGCCACATTTATTACATATTGCCACATTTATTTATATTGCCACATTTATTTATTTGCCACATTTATTACATTTGCCACATTTATTACATATTGCCACCTTTATTCATATTGCCACTTTATTACCTATTGCCACCTTTATTACAATTGCCACCTTTATTACATATTGCCACCTTTATTACTATTGCACTTTATTACATATTGCCACTTTTTAACTGCCACATTTATTATATTGCCACTTTATTACATATTGCCACTTTATTACATATTGCCACTTTATTTCATTTGCCACATTTATTCATATTCCACATTTATTAATATTGCCACATTTTATTTGCACATTTATTCTATTGCCACCTTTATTACATATTGCCACTTTATTACATATTGCCACCTTTATTACATATTGCCACCTTTATTACATATTGCCACCTTTATTACATATTGCCACATTTATTACATATTGCCACCTTTATTACATATTGCCACCTTTATTACATATTGCCACCTTTATTACATATTGCCACATTTATTACATATTGCCACCTTTATTACATATTGCCACATTTATTACATATTGCCACCTTTATTACATATTGCCACATTTATTACATATTGCCACATTTATTACATATTGCCACATTTATTACATATTGCCACATTTATTACACATTGCCACCTTTATTACACATTGCCACATTTATTACATATTGCCACCTTTATTACATATTGCCACATTTATTTCATATTGCCACATTTATTACATATTGCCACATTTATTTCATATTGCCACATTTATTACATATTGCCACATTTATTTCATATTGCCACATTTATTTCATCTTGCCACATTTATTACATATTGCCACATTTATTTCATATTGCCACATTTATTACATATTGCCACATTTATTTCATATTGCCACATTTATTTCATCTTGCCACATTTATTACATCTTGCCACATTTATTACATATTGCCACCTTTATTACATATTGCCACATTTATTACCTATTGCCACCTTTATTACACATTGCCACCTTTATTACATATTGCCACCTTTATTACGTATCGCCACATTTATTACATATTGCCACCTTTGTTACACACTGCCACATTTATTACATATTGCCACCTTTATTACATATTGCCACATTTATTACATATTGCCACATTTATTTCATGTTGCCACATTTATTTCATATTCCAACATTTATTACATATTGCCACATTTATTACATATTGCCACATTTATTTTATATTGCCAAATTTATTACATATTGCCACAATTTATTTTATATTACCACATTTATTACATGTTGCCACATTTATTTCATATTGCCACATTTATTACATATTGCCATATTTATTTCATATTGCCACATTTATTTCATATTGCCACATTTATTACATATTGCCACATTTATTTTATATTGCCACATTTATCACATATTGCCACATTTATTACACATTGCCACATTTATTACATATTGCCACATTTATTACATATTGCCACATTTATTACATATTGCCACATTTATTACATATTGCCACAATTTATTTTATATTGCCACATTTATTTCACATTGCCAGTAAATTTGCCACATTTATTTTATATTGCCACATTTATTACATATTGCCACATTTATTTCATATTGCCACAATTTATTTTATATTGCCACATTTATTTCATATTGCCACATTTATTTTATATTGCCACATTTATTACATATTGCCACATTTATTTTATATTGCCACATTTATTTTATATTGCCACATTTATTTCATATTGCCACATTTATTTCATATTGCCACATTTATTACATATTGCCACATTTATTTCATATTGCCACATTTATTTCATATTGCCACATTTAGTACATATTGCCACATTTATTACATATTGCCACAATTATTTCATATTGCCACATTTATTTCATATTGTCACATTTATTTCATATTGCCATTTTGTTTCATAATGTCACATTTATTTGATGTTGCCACATTTGTTTCAGTTAATTTAAATGTAAGTTTCAAAAGTACTTGTATTTGAAGATTTATGAAAGACAATAAACTCAAACTAATCTTATCATTTATATAATTTTATAACAACTTCTTTTCATGAATACCTACATAAAAAACAATTATTCATAAAATACGAGCTAAATTTGCCCTACAAATTAAGTGTCATTGGAGAAAATATAAATCACATTTTAAGCATCACACAAACACTGCAAATTGAATTCCATGACTCAAGGATGAGGGTAAAGATGACACAAACTTACCCTGTAACAGGCCATGCCCACCCCCAGCCAGGCGACACAGGTGGCTGATCGCTTACACGCCATCAGGAACGTGTTCTTGGCCTCCTGGAACTGTTCAACACACCCACTTATATAACACACTTATACTCTCTCACAGTGTGTCTGGCAAACACCATGTTACATACTTAAATATACACACTGTACTGACGACTTCACCTGTGGATGTTATCCGAGAATATCTGAAGGACGACTGACTGACGTGTGTTATTTGATTTCTCAGGTATAAAATCAATGTGATTTTGTTCATGTATGTACATTGAGGAAACAATTTTATGTTCCAAGTATAGTTCAAGTACATACATCGAAGAAACTATTTTACAGGTGTATTTTTTTAATTTCACAAGACAGAAACAAACAAAACATGAAATCAGCTCTATTTATGGTGTTAAAGATACTGCACCTTATTCATATAAATGCTCTGTATAAATGTATATGTAAACAATAGTATATTTTATACTGGTGTACCTTAACACTGTGTATAGATGGCGCCACCAGATAGTGTCACTGGACACTGCATATAGATGGCACCACCAGATGGTGTCACTGAACACTGTGTATAGATGGCACCACCAGATGGTGTCACTGAATATTGTGTATAGATGGCACCACCAGATGGTGTCACTGAACACTGTGTATAGATGGCGCCACCAGATGGTGTATCTGAACACTGCAATGATGGCGCCACCAGATTGTGTCGCTGAACACTATGCATAGATGGCGCCACCAGCTTGTATCGCTGAACACTGTATGAATTGTGCCACCAGTTGGTGTCACAGAACACTGTATAGATGGCGCCACCAGACAGTGCCGCCCTTGTACTTACTCGTCCTTCTTGGAGGTAGATGGACGCGAGACGCAGGTAGATGGAGTGGACTTCTGATGGGTCACTGACGAATGCCAGCGTTCTCTCGTAGCAGTCCTTTGCCATCTCCATGTCTCCACTGAGGTACTTCACGTGACCCATGATGGCCCACGCATCGGCACTCTGTCACAAACACATAGAGTACTTGACATGGCCCATGCATCAGCACTCTGTCACAAACACACTAAGTACTTGACATGGCCCACACATCAGCACTCTGTCACAAACACACTAAGTACTTGACATGGCCCACACATCAGCACTCTGTCACAAACACACTAAGTACTTGACATGGCCCACGCATCAGCACTCTGTCACAAACACACTAAGTACTTGACATGGCCCACACATCAGCACTCTGTCACAAACACACTAAGTACTTGACATGGCCCACACATCAGCACTCTGTCACAAACACACTAAGTACTTGACATGGCCCACACATCAGCACTCTGTCACAAACACACTAAGTACTTGACATGGCCCACACATCAGCTCTCTGTCACAAACACACTAAGTACTTGACATGGCCCACGCATCAGCACTCTGTCACAAACACACTAAGTACTTGACATGGCCCACGCATCAGCACTCTGTCACAAACACACTAAGTACTTGACATGGCCCACACATCAGCACTCTGTCACAAACACACTAAGTACTTGACATGGCCCACACATCAGCTCTCTGTCACAAACACACTAAGTACTTGACATGGCCCACGCATCAGCACTCTGTCACAAACACACTAAGTACTTGACATGGCCCACACATCAGCACTCTGTCACAAACACACTAAGTACTTGACATGGCCCACACATCAGCACTCTGTCACAAACACACAAAGTACTTGACATGGCCCACACATCAGCTCTCTCTCACAAACACACTAAGTACTTGACATGGCCCATGCATCAGCACTCTGTCACAAACACACTAAGTACTTGACATGGCCTACGCATCAGCATTCTGTCACAAACACACTAAGTACTTGACATGGCCCACACGTCAGCACTCAGTCACAAACACACTAAGTACTTGAAATGGCCCACACGTCAGCACTCTGTCACAAACACACTAAGTACTTGACATAGCCCACACGTCAGCACTCTGTCACAAACACACTAAGTACTTGACATGGCCCACACGTCAGCACTCTGTCACAAACACACTAAGTACTTGACATGGCCTACGCATCAGCACTCTGTCACAAACACACTAAGTACTTGACATGGCCCACACATCAGCACTCTGTCACAAACACACTAAGTACTTGACATGGCCTACGCATCAGCACTCTGTCACAAACACACTAAGTACTTGACATGGCCCACACATCAGCACTCTGTCACAAACACACTAAGTACTTGACATGGCCTACGCATCAGCACTCTGTCACAAACACACTAAGTACTTGACATGGCCTACGCATCAGCACTCTGTCACAAACACACTAAGTACTTGACATGGCCCACGCATCAGCACTCTGTCACAAACACACTAAGTACTTGACATGGCCCACGCATCAGCACTCTGTCACAAACACACTAAGTACTTGACATGGCCCACACATCAGCACTCTGTCACAAACACACTAAGTACTTGACATGGCCCACGCATCAGCACTCTGTCACAAACACACTAAGTACTTGACATGGCCTACGCATCAGCACTCTGTCACAAACACGTTAAGTACTTATAGCATGACCTATGCGCCATCACTAATACAGATAATGATGGTTCATGCACCCGTTATTCAGGTTTTTGACAAATATAAATAATCCAAACTAAAATAAAAAAGTGATATTTACTGATTTTTATCAGACTAATGCTACTATCTTCATATATAAAATATACAAAATATAAGAAATGTAAAAGTTCTGCTTTTCCTGACTTTATTCCCGGTGAATACGTCTATTTCATACATTACCAGGCTAATGCAACAAGAACAAAGATGTCCATGTGGCTGTGTGCCGACTGCCCCACCTGGTGGTCAAACTGTAGCGCCTCCTGGAGACTTTCTGCGGCCTCCTCCAGCTGGCGCTTCTGTAGTTTGAGGCGGGCGAGGGCGATGTGATACTCGGCACTTGGGCCCCCCATGGGTTCCAGCAGGTGGTAGGCCAGGGCACGCTCAGTGAACTGTCACCATGGCAACAAGAGGAGAGTCACGACAAGGTCGCATCAAAGTCAAGTTGTTAGTGTTATCTGTTAATATTTTAGTGTGGAAACGATGCTCGCTGCAATCATGAATCGTTACCGTGTGGTATAAAATAATATTGTAAACTTTCAATTTTATTATAAAGTATACAACTTCAGCCCTTTAGAGCAGGGAAGAAGGAGGACAAAGAAGGAGGAAGTAGAAAGAGAAAGAATAAGGAGGAAAAAGGAGAAATAATGAGGAGAAACAAGGAGGTTAGAGAACACTGAGAAAGAACAAGGAGGGAGAACAAGAAAGAACAAGGAGGAAGAAAAGGGAGGGAGAACAAGAAAGAACAAGGAGGGAGAACAAGGAGGGAGAATAAGAAAGAACAAGGAGGGAGAACAAGGAGGGAGAACAAGGAGGGAGAACAAGGAGGGAGAACAAGGAGGGAGAACAAGAAAGAACAAGGAGGGAGAACAAGGAGGGAGAACAAGGAGGGAGAACAAGGAGGGAGAACATGGAGGGAGAACAAGAAAGAACAAGCAGGGAGAAAAAGGAGGGAGAACAAGAAAGAACAAGGAGGGAGAACAAGGAGGGAGAACAAGGAGGGAGAACAAGAAAGAACAAGGAGGGAGAACAAGGAGGGAGAACAAGGAGGGAGAACAAGGAGGGAGAACAAGGAGGGAGAACAAGGAGGGAGAACAAGGAGGGAGAACAAGAAAGAACAAGGAGGGAGAACAAGGAGGGAGAACAAGGAGGGAGAACAAGGAGGGAGAACAAGAAAGAACAAGGAGGGAGAACAAGGAGGGAGAACAAGGAGGGAGAACAAGGAGGGAGAACAAGGAGGGAGAACAAGAAAGAACAAGGAGGGAGAACAAGGAGGGAGAACAAGAAAGAACAAGGAGGGAGAACAAGGATGGAGAACAAGGAGGGAGAACAAGAAAGAACAAGGAGGGAGAACAAGGAGGGAGAACAAGGAGGGAGAACAAGGAGGGAGAACAAGAAAGAACAAGGAGGGAGAACATGGAGGGAGAACAAGAAAGAACAAGGAGGGAGAACAGTGAGGAAGGGAGAACAAGGAGGGAGAACAAGAAAGAACAAGGAGGAAGAAAAAGGAGGGAGAACAAGAAAGAACAAGGAGGGAGAACAAGAAAGAACAAGGAGGGAGAACAAGGAGGGAGAACATGGAGGGAGAACAAGAAAGAACAAGGAGGGAGAACAAGAAAGAACAAGGAGGGAGAACAAGGAGGGAGAACATGGAGGGAGAACAAGAAAGAACAAGGAGGGAGAACAGTGAGGAAGAAGGAGGGTGAACAAGGAGAAAGTACACTGAGGAAGAACAAGTAGGGAGAACAGTGAGGAAGAACAAGGGAGAAGGACAAGGAGGGAGAACAGTGAGGAAGAACAAGGAGGAAGAACAAAGAGGAAGAACAAAGAGGAAGAACAAAGAGGGAGAACAAGGAGGGAGAACAAGGAGGGAGAACAAGGAGGGAGAACAAGAAAGAACAAGGAGGGAGAACAAGGAGAGAGAACAAGAAAGAACAAGGAGGGAGAACAAGGAGGGAGAACAAGGAGGGAGAACAAGGAGGGAGAACAAGGAGGGAAAACAAGAAAGAACAAGGAGGGAGAACAAGGAGGGAGAACAATGAGGGAGACAAGAAAGAACAAGGAGGGAGAACAAGGAGGGAGAACAAGGAGGCAGAACAAGGAGGCAGAACAAGGAGGCAGAACAAGAAAGAACAAGGAGGGAGAACAAGAAAGAACAAGGAGGGAGAACAAGGAGGGAGAACAAAGAGGGAAAACAAGAAAGAACAAGGAGGGAGAACAAGGAGAGAGAACAAGAAAGAACAAGGAGGCAGAACAAGGAGGCAGAACAAGAAAGAACAAAGAGGGAGAACAAGAAAGAACAAGGAGGGAGAACAAGGAGGGAGAACAAAGAGGGAGAACAAGAAAGAACAAGGAGGGAGAACAAGGAGAGAGAACAAGAAAGAACAAGGAGGGAGAACAAGAAGGGAGAACAAGGAGGGAGAACAAGGAAGAACAAGGAGGGAGAACAAGGAGGGAGAACAAGAAAGAACAAGGAGGGAGAACAAGGATGGAGAACAAGGAGGGAGAACAAGAAAGAACAAGGAGGGAGAACAAGGAGGGAGAACAAGGAGGGAGAACAAGAAAGAACAAGGAGGGAGAACAAGGAGGGAGAACAAGGAGGCAGAACAAGAAAGAACAAGGAGGGAGAACAAGAAAGAACAAGGAGGGAGAACAAGGAGGCAGAACAAGGAGGCAGAACAAGAAAGAACAAGGAGGGAGAACAAGAAAGAACAAGGAGGGAGGACAAGGAGGGAGAACAAGGAGGCAGAACAAGGAGGGAGAACAAGAAAGAAGGAGGGAGAACAAGGAGGGAGAACAAGAAAGAACAAGGAGGGAGAATAAGGATGGACAACAGGGTATGACAGAGAGATAGTCACCGGCATAGCTTTGACGTCGAGCAGGAACTCGATGACTTGCATGTAGACAGTCTGCAGTGGGACGGGGGAGGTCTCTCTCACTGGGGTCGTTGTCTCTCCATCCTCCGGCGCCGGCGCCGTCTGTGGTGCTCCTGTCGTCGGACTTCGCGCCGCGCTGCTTCCTGTGCGAGACATGTTCTCTGTGCTTCTGATGCGTCCTACTGCCATAAAACCCTGGTAAGGCCGGTGCTTTTGGCCAACGCTAGGAAGGGTGGGTGCCAGTGAGTTTGTCGCCATGGAGATATGAAATTTGTCCTCTATCAGGTAAGTTTGTTAAAACTGTTTGTTTCCTTCTATATATTATGTCTGTTTGTAGATATTTATTATGTATTTATGTAATTATATCTAAGTATCAGGGTAGTAAAAATATAACTATACTTAAAATGTAAATACCCCATAGATTAAACATGTACGTTAAAGAGAAGTTTGAGAAAAAACTAAAGTAAAAATCAAATAAGCTAATGTCCTGAAATTAGAATAAATAATTCTACATTTATTTTATCAAATTGACAATCAATAAAACACATTGCTTTTGATTAAATTGCTATTTGAATAAAAATACAGAATTGTTAAATGGTATGTATTGTTATATAGAATGATTGGCACCAACTAATGTTTTGCTCTATACAGGGGTTGCAGGCAGGACAACATCTACTCTACATTAGCGAGCTAGCATCTGCTGATGCAACTACAGATGGATATGGTCTGCATTCTGCATGACAAACCAGCTAGCTAAACTTGATTGCTAATGAAGAACGTACAGCAGATTCTCATTAGCCCAACAAGTTTAACAGCTGTGCAGATACTATTATAAGACATTCGTTATAAAACATTTAAACGAATGTTTATTGTGATAATCTAAAAGTGTCAACAAACTTTACGTTGTTACGATGTCAGTTCTATTAATGTATACTGGCCAATCTTGGTAGAGTTTCAGCGAATCTGTGCATCCCGGAGAGTTGTCGCAGGGTGCAATATTACAGACCACACCTGTATGTTTAGACATGGCAAAGTGGCATGCTGAAGGCAGTTGAATTTATGTACAGTGACGCAAGCAAAGAAGCAC
Organism: Ridgeia piscesae; assembly: GCA_025642075.2. Lineage (NCBI taxonomy): Eukaryota > Metazoa > Annelida > Polychaeta > Sabellida > Siboglinidae > Ridgeia > Ridgeia piscesae. The sequence goes on from JAODUO010000185.1 coordinate 127,274, forward strand.
AGGATTTTTAAAGCGACATACAGCTATAGCAAATACACAAGCGCAGCAGCACAACATGGAAAGAAACAAAGCTGCCAAGGAATGCTCTACTTATGGCGAATTGCTACATCATGCATTACATAGGTGTATGTTTAAATGCTGATTAGAAAAAGAGTATTGCACATGCACACAGTCACATTGTAATTGTATGTACAAAACATAAACATAAAAAATGAAGTAGAGTATTAATATATGCGCTTACACATAGAATAATACACGCTTCTGCATGCATATGCACACACAAACACACACACACACACACACACACACACACACACACACACACAAATAATATTTACAAATAATATTTACAAATAATATATACAAATATAATGTTTCAGCATGCTCCAACTGAAAATGAATCTTGCTATTAAGTGTTAGGGTTAGCTAGAGTTACCATGGTTACAGTAGCACAACACCATAACTATCAGTTGCCACACCACAGGGTAATCTACACAGTACACAGACAAGAGACCAGACCGCCTGTCAACAGCTAGAGCATGCAAACTACCGGAGCCAATGTGGCATCTACTTGGTCGCATGCAGATAAACAAAGTCGTCTTGGTTACTTACAACGTGCCACAGCTATAACCTTTTTGTTCCGCTTGGCAGCGCGACTGTTTATCGCGGTACTAGTTGTGCCCCCTGTTAGCATTGTTAGTTGGTTAGTGTTAGTATTTGTCACACATCAAATCAGTTAGTCAACATTCACATGCTTCGTCATAACCAATACCATTCTCCTAATGGCTACATGCTTTCCCTATCAGTAAACTTGTCCTGAGAATTATGTTCATCGAGTTCCTAATGGAACATTTAAAATAATGCCAATGTTACAATTCATACACAAAAGGATTTATTTTTGAAGCTCCATTTCCATCCTAAACTCCTTGTTCAGGTAACAACATTTACACATCCAATATTTTATTATCATAATTAACAATTCTGTTTGTTATGTCTGTCAGCTTCTATACGCTAGAGGAGTTAAGTGCTATTGAAGTTTTGTTATTGTTATTATTGTCATTATTATAAGATAGTTGAACATGGAGTGGTTTGACCGGTTCCAATAAGTAAATACTTGCCAGAATTATGATAGAAACAAGTTAGAATACTATAAATAAATACAAGCAAATTCTGCTGACATTATAGCATTCAACGACTGCATTGGTTCTAATTTACACTGGTCGCCAACATTTTGTGACACAAACCCTGAAGGAAAAGAACAACGACGAGGGAGAGGGAGCAGGCAGGATTCAGGGAAAGGGAGAACACTGAAGACACGACACGACAGGAGGTGCTAAAACAAGGGAAGGCACATGGGTATAAAAAGGGGATGTACACCAAGCATTTGAAAATGTAAAACTCAAAGAAGAAGACAAAAATTGTACAACAACAAACAACCATCATATATATATATATATATATATATATATATATATATATATATATATATATATATATATATATATATATATATATATATATATATATATATATCACACACACACGAATAGTCACCACAGATCTAAGACAGGAGAAAGGGGAACACCAGAAAAAGCTGTGCAAGCCTGAAGGATGACATGGAATGAGAGGACCAACCATGGAGAAGACAACAATATATTTTATACGTTCTGCAAATGTTTACTAGAGCACTACACCTAAACCCCTAAACATTGCGTTCCAATTTACACATGTTGTAAAAGATGTGAAGAGTTTAAGTGGACAGAGGAATAATTCACATGATCTCACTCTTCTTTCCAGGAACCTATGCAAGCAACATGAAGGCTGTTATGGGCTTCCGGAATTGCAGGAGGATCTGATAGCAATTCTTCAACGAACACAATACAACAGTGACCAATACAATGACCTGACTGGTGGCCCTTGACAACAATCAAGTTATTTACTTAGAAATAATTACAACATCAAATTTGTTATTGTAACTTTGACTACCAAGTAGACATTTATAATCAAGAAATAATGACTATTAGTTCTATAGTTTGAATATTTTACCATGTAAAAGGTCTTAATTTAGAAATAATTACTACTAGATATATTCTCAATATGGAAATAATGATGTTGTCATTAGTAAACAGTGTTCAGACTTCAGCCTTACTAGACTCATTCCTAATGAGATTAGATGGGTTTTAGATTATACTATTTGCACTTTTTATACTACACCCGCTGTCTATTTAAAACAATACACACTGAATAACAAGATATTTGTCACCATGAAATGCTTTTAAACATAAATTATCGCTCCACCAAGTGCCACATACGCACTGATGCTGAAGACTGTTATTTAAGCATCATCTGAAGACATAATATTATCTATGGTGGACAAAAGGTTTATTTTTAGGTGCAGAAGATGATTTCCCAAAGCAACGTAGATATTGTTTTCTGCATTGTAAATCTGATGAAAATGTTGCAGTGCAAATAACAGGAAACATCCATACTTATTGATCACTTAAAGTTTACAACTTATTTAGTTTTTAGTCAATAGCAATCAGAGAAAACACTAACACTATAAACAAACATCAATCTAGTCTTTGTTACACACCCTAAAAGGGGTAAAAACCCTAAACAGATATGGGTATTTAAAAAAGTAATGGTTTTGAATTTCTTCCAAAAGGTAGCTGATTCCCAGACAGTTTGATGCCTGCTATTTTTAGCATCTAACAGGAAAACATCGAC
>JAODUO010000185.1:135000-142500 GCA_025642075.2 Ridgeia piscesae
TCAGTCTGTGTGTCAGATTGGCTGACTTAAGGTGTCAGTCTGTGTGTCAGATTGGCTGACTTAAGGTGTCAGTCTGTGTGTCAGATTGGCTGACTTAAGGTGTCAGTCTGTGTGTCAGATTGGCTGACTTAAGGTGTCAGTCTGTGTGTCAGATTGGCTGACTTAAGGTGTCAGTCTGTGTGTCAGATTGGCTGACTTAAGGTGTCAGTCTGTGTGTCAGATTGGCTGACTTAAGGTGTCAGTCTGTGTGTCAGATTGGCTGACTTAAGGTGTCAGTCTGTGTGTCAGATTGGCTGACTTAAGGTGTCAGTCAGTGTGTCAGATTGGCTGACTTAAGGTGTCAGTCTGTGTGTCAGATTGGCTGATGTAAGGTGTCAGTCTGTGTGTCAGATTGCTTGACTTAAGGTGTCAGTCTGTGTGTCAGATTGGCTGACTTAAGGTGTCAGTCTGTGGGTGGGATTGCGCTGATTTAAGGTGTCAGTCTGTGTGTCAGATTGGCTGACTTAAGGTGTCAGTCTGTGTGTCAGATTGGCTGACTTAAGGTGTCAGTCTGTGGGTGGGATTGCGCTGATTTAAGGTGTCAGTCTGTGTGTCAGATTGGCTGACTTAAGGTGTCAGTCTGTGTGTCAGATTGGCTGATGTAAGGTGTCAGTCTGTGGGTGGGATTGCGCTAATTTAAGGTGTTTCAGTCTGTGTGTCAGATGCCTGACTTAAGGTGTCAGTCTGTGTGTCAGATTGGCTGACTTAAGGTGTCAGTCTGTGTGTCAGATTGGCTGACTTAAGGTGTCAGTCTGTGGGTGGGATTGTGCTGACTTAAGGTGTCAGTCTGTGGGTTTGTGTGACTTGAGCTAGAGATGGCCAAAGGAACACTACACTACAGGTGCCTGTACCTAGCATGGTCCAGGCCAGCATACTCCTGGGTTCCACGCTGGTGGCCGACTCAAAGAACGTCTCGGCCGGCTCGTGTTTGTCCTGCATCGTACAGACCACTCCATACAGCAGCAGACTGTGGGAAGAACAACATATTACAGACTCATTCGTCATGTCTTTGTAGATGTCTTCATTGGCTCCTTCACATTAATATTTAGTGCAAAGTAACTAGTACCTCTCACAACTGAAGTTAAAATTGGTTTTCTGATTCATTCATGCATATCTGAAATTATCATCAAACATGTTTATCCTATATTGAATTTGCTACTTTAATCGCTTGTGATGATTGTATAATGGCAGTGATAATAACACTATATATTTTTCCTCTATTGGTAAAGGTCTTAAACTCTGTTATTCAATCTCAACTGATGTGCTTTTGTTACAACAAACTGTCTGATATTACATATATCTTCATAAAATAAACAACTTACCCATTTAGGTGGCGTTGATCAATAGCGACACATTCCTTGAAGCATTCTTCGGCCTAAAAATGTGAACATCAATTATTGTATTAACAGAATACCAGGGAGCAATTGTTGTTCTAGAATGACCAGCTTCACTGTGGGCCAATTTTCTCAGTGCTGCCTGCCCACAGTTGACCCTACCACAGAGGTGAAAAACATTCTGTCTAGACTTCTGAGCCAGTTTATGTCTGAGAGTGTGTTACCTTTTGTTGGTAAAATGGTAGTTTTTATGTGTATTTGATTGTATTTACAAATACTTTTCAAATACAGACCAAATATCAAACCAAAATTGTGATTTTCAATTAAAATACAAATACACCAAATTTTGGCATTCAAATACAAATACGTATTTGAACCCAACCCTGTAATGAACTAAGCAAAAGAAATAAGAATAAACTGAGTTCATCTTTATTTGATCAGCCGAGAGCAAGAACTGCTGACCTTGGTGAGGTCGTTGAGGTAGAGACAGAAGGTTCCGTAGTCCAGCCAGTGGTCAGGGTTGTTTCTGTCCCGGGCTATTCTCTGGAAAAGAAACAATAAAGTCAGTAGTTCTAACCAATGTGTATTATCTAATGACCAGCATCTTTACAGAGGACGTACATGGGAATATTGCACACACACGTCTATAGAATAACAGTATTTATTTAATCATTCTATAATTGTACAAAAGTCTACTTTATAAATATTACAGCATCAAATGGAGCTATTCAGGATGTGTACATGTCATGAGACATAAATTAGTTTATTCAGATTTTGAACAGATTTTCCAGATTTCAAATTACGAACTTGTCTGACAAACATGTGACATTATTCGTGTCATCTTAAGAATGTGTGTATGGTGACAGCACTGGCACCAACAGCACAGTTTTAATACCACAACGCAGAGTCAACGTTGAGTTGAGTTGTAATGACCCCACAACATGACGACCCTGAATGTGAGCACCAACTGACCTCCTGGTAGAACTTGGCCGCCAGGTCAAAGTTCTCATTGACCTCTGCCTCCCTGGCAAACAGTTTCAGCTGAGCCACGTCAGTGAGAGGCTCAGGAATAGGGCTCTCATCCTCCAGCAGCAGAAACTTGTTGAGGCCCACGTGCATCTGGTCCAGCAGGTACACATACAGCTCACTGAGGAACGCCTGCAACAACACTGTCTGTGAGAGGGAGGGCTGCAACAACATTGTCTGTGAGAGGGAGGGCTGCAACAACATGGTGTATGTGATAGGGAAGACATGCAATAACATTGTATATGTGATATGGAAGGCTTAACAACATTGTGTGTGATAGGGAAGCCTGCAACAACACTGTATATGTGATAGGGAAGGCTGTAACAACATTATATGTGATATGGAAGGCTGCAACAACATTTTATATGTGATAGGGAAGGCTGTAACAACATTGTCTGTGATAGGGAGGGCTGCAACAACATGGTGTCTGTGATAAGGAAGACATGCAACAACATTGTATCTGTGATAGAGAAGGCTGCAACAACATTATATGTGGTAGGGAAGGCTGTAACAACATAGTGTATGTGATAGGGAGGGCTGCAACAACATGGTGTCTGTGATAAGGAAGACATTCAACAACATTGTATCTGTGATAGAGAAGGCTGCAACAACATTATATGTGGTAGGGAAGGCTGCAACAACATTGTGACTTTGTGATAGGGAAGGCTGCAACAACATTGTGTCTGAGATAGGGTAAGTTGTAACAATATTGTATCTGTAATAAGGATAGCTTGCAGCAACATAGTAAATGTGATAAGGAAGGTTCCAAAACACTGTGTCTGTGATGGGGAAGGTTAACCTGTAAAAACATGTTGTATGTAATAAAGAAACATTGCATGTCTGATAAGGAATGCTGCAATAACATCACATATGTAATACGAAGGGTGTAACACAATAGTTATGTAATAAGAAAGGCTAAGCAACAACGACAACACTGTGTTATGTGTTAATGGAGTTGTCTTCATAAAGATGAACATGAAGTGGTTGTGAAGAGACTGACAGGACACGTGACAATGTGATGTGAGAACAGAGTGACAAGGACAATGAGAGAAGCAGCAGGCACTGACAGGAGACACAAGACAAATGTAAAACAGGGATCATGTGAAGAGAAATTTTGATCTAGGTAAAGAGGAGCCTGCTTTACCTTCCGTTCATCGCTGTCCTGGAACTTCACAGTCTTGAGATATTTCTCTCGCACAATCTTCACAACAGCGTATTTCAGCTGCTCCTTAAAGGCGAAGTACTTCCCACTGGAGTTGAGCTGATACACCAGGGACTGACGCCTGAAGGAGAAACAGACAGGTAAACTAGTAAACAGACAGGTAAACTAGTACACAGACAAGTAAACTAATAAACACCTGGCATAATAATTTCTGTCTAACATCTGGTAGAAACTCTCTTAACTGGCAATAACTTTCAAGGTGGCTTCACGATGACAACTACCTCAGTTTTAGGGGAATCTCATGATGTTCCTTTTCGTTATATGTTATACCAGGTTTACCAAAAGGTGATATAGTTGTATTTTTTCCGGATGTATTGTATGTATTATTTGAAAAGGCTGAGTCAAATAAAAGTATAAAACAAATTCTAGACAAATCTGAAAATATTTGGCACAGGAAATGCAATCTGTCCAGAAGAAAACACACAAACACACACACACACACATACACACATGCACGCACGCACGCACGCACACGCGTGCACACGCACGCACGCACACACACACATACACACACCACACACACACACACACTGGCTGTGCTGTAATAGACACACATACGTGAGACACCAACACACAGACACGAGACACCAACACACACAGACATGAGACACCAACATACAGACACGAGATACCAACACACACAGACATGAGACACCAACACACACAGACACGAGACACCAACACACACAGACATGAGACACCAACATACAGACACGAGACACCAACACACACAGACATGAGACACCAACACACACAGACATGAGACACCAACACACACATACATAAGACACCAACACACACAGACCTGAGACACCAACACACACATACATGAGACACCAACACACACAGACATGAGACACCAACACACACATACATGAGACACCAACACACACAGACATGAGACACCAACACACACAGACATGAGACACCAACACACACAGACATGAGACACCAACACAAACAGACATGAGACACCAACACACACATACATGAGACACCAACACACAGACACGAGACACCAACACACAGACATGAGACACCAACACACACAGACATAAGACACCAACACACACAGACACGAGACACCAACACACAGACACAAGACACCAACACACACAGACAAGAGACACCAACACACACAAACACGAGACACCAACACACACAGACACAAGACACCAACACACACAGATATGAGACACCAACACACAGACATGAGACACCAACACACACAGACATGAGACACCAACACACAGACACGAGACACCAACACACAGACATGAGACACCAACACACACAGACACAAGACACCAACACACACAGACACGAGACACCAACACACAGACATGAGACACCAACACACACAGACACAAGACACCAACACACACAGACACGAGACACCAACACTCAGACACGAGACACCAACACACACAGACACGAGACACCAACACACACAAACACGAGACACCAACACACACAGACACAAGACACCAACACACACAGACATGAGACACCAACACACACAAACACAAGACACCAACACACAGAGACACAAGACACCAATACACACAGACATGAGACACCAACACACACAGACACAAGACACCAACACACACAAACACGAGACACCAACACATGAGACACCAACACACACCGACACAAGACACAAGACACCAACACACACAGACACAAGACACCAACACACACAGACACGAGACACCAACACATGAGACACCAACACACACAGACACAAGACACCAATACACACAGACATGAGACACCAACACACACAGACACAAGACACCAACACATGAGACACCAACACACACAGACACAAGACACAAGACACCAACACACACAGACACAAGACACCAACACATGAGACACCAACACACACAGACACAAGACACCAACACACACAGACACAAGACACCAACACCCACAGACACAAGACACCAACACATGAGACACCAACACACACAGACACAAGACACAAGACACCAACACACACAGACACAAGACACCAACACATGAGACACCAACACACACAGACACAAGACACCAACACCCACAGACACAAGACACCAACACATGAGACACCAACACACACAGACACAAGAGACAAGACACCAACACCCACAGACACAAGACACCAACACATGAGACACCAACACACACAGACACGAAACACCAACACACACAGAAAAAAAACACCAACCTGTCAGCAGAGTCTGGACCTGACATATCGGCTCGGTACAACTCCCTAGACAGAGAACAGGCATTGTTTGAAGCACACACACAAAATATCCCAGGAAATTTGAAAACAATATGCAGATGCTAAACACATATAATGATCATAAAACCAACATGACATTCATGTTGTGAAAATGACAAACGTGTGAGTGTGGAGACGTGGAAGAGTAAGATAGGTTACACAGCCAGGACTAGTTGGGGTGGATTCCCTGTATGGCTTTTGAGCAGCCATGGTGTAGTAGTTAGAGAATCAATTGACAGATTACACATTTGTCTTGTGAACTGCTGTGGCACGGTGGTTGGGGCATCAGTTGATGGTATCAACACAAGGCCTGCCTCACACCCAACATCAGGGACAGAGAGTAGAACAACACACTCCAATGATGTCAAATATTCAGAAACAACTCAACCAATATCTATCTACAGAATCAGGTGTAATCGTTAAGGTTCGTCTATGATGACGCTGTATAAATGACACTTACCTGTATTCATCCAGGATGAGCTGGGAAACCTGACTGATTTGGGTGTGGAATTCTTCCACTGACTTTTGGGCTCCATTGGTTCTCTTTGGGAAGAGTGGCCGTGGGGGAATGTACTCAGCCACCCTGGAGGGACACGGGAACAATCGTACTGTGACAGTCTTCTCTTGCTGGTTCAAGTGATAGTTCACGAAAACTTTACAGTACATTGAATGATGTCCAAACAAAACCAGGTCCCAGACCAAACTCACATGGCTTTTTGGTAATTTTAAAGTCCATTTTTATGGTAAAATTAACTGCAGTTTCTTAAAATAAACAAACTAGTTTCACCATCACAAGTATAAACAATTGCTCAAAATCAGTTTTGATCAGTGTTAGCATAATAAGGGCATCTGGCAGAAATCGACCTACTTCTGGGCCAGTTCTTCCGGGAGTCTCTTTGGCACCAGGGGCCTGTGAAGCTCTATCTCGATCATCACATAAGACTTGGCGTCCGCGTACAACTGACCCTCCACATTGACCACTGGGGGGGCATCTACATCTGCTGGGTCGGGCTGTGACTTCTGTGCAGGCTGAAAATGCAGCCATGTTATTTGGGCTACGACACCAACACTACACCTAGCAAAGTGCCGACTTAAATACTGTGCTTACTTATTACAGGCAACCTGTATTGTGTTCTTACTTTTATGGCTTTATATAAAACTTATCAACCTTACTAGTGCTTGAAAATTCAATTTTCTAGTGTCAGTCTCCTTTGTAAATAAGCACACATAAAACACGTGAACGCGTGACCATAATTTGCAAGGAACTAAAGTTCACTAGTGCAGTGATTGTAATACATGGCAGTATATATTTGCGTGGTATTTTAGGGTTTGAAGCATTTTTGTTCTATGTAAATTCTGAGCTGTGTGTACCTACAGTGGTGCTGCAAGGGATATAGCATGCGGTGCAATAAGCCTCACTGAACCCCAAGAGCAGTCATTCACATTTCACACACAAGATGACCAGTATCGTATCAATGCAAATATTGTGGGCTTCTAAACGTCTGATTTCATCAATGGATGAACTGGCTGCAGGGGTTGAGTCAGCAAAACTAGCATCCTCACAAGAACTTTTAAATTATATAATTTATTTTATTGTTAATATTGCA
>JAODUO010000185.1:147500-177500 GCA_025642075.2 Ridgeia piscesae
CGACACTATAAAAGTAGTGTGCAGCCTCTATTTCCTTCTATTACCTGCACAGTGCTCGGAGAGCGGTCTGACTTTGCTCGTGGTGTTTTTGAATCAGTCTTGACAAGGAAACAAAATAAGCAGTGCACATACTCAGCCAGAAACAAATATGGCTGATGTCCAGTGATTGTGAAACACATAGATTAATCATTTCAGATCAGTGAACATATTTGTTTTGACTGACATAACCACTCAAATTGAAGATCTTAAATTTCTTTTTACTTGTAGAGGCTTAAGATGGTCAATTTGGATTAAAAAATTAAAACCTTTTGATTAATTAAGGAAACTATTCCCAGAAACTTTATGCAATTCTGTTAGGATAAGAAATGTACTGAACTTGTTAATATGCACCTGCTTGTGTGAATTATTTCATAGTGATGAAGTTCAATTTCAATCATCAGATATTCACTGAATACAGTCAATATTTCAGTTAAGCCAATCATCCGATTTAAATAAACTGAATACAGTAAATAACACACCCACAAAAACAGTGGTGTCTGTTGTTAATTTGTTCCCTTGTAGTGCGTGAACTACACATATATTAGTTAACACAACAATTAGAAAGAGAGCAATTAAATTACAGTGAAAAAAACAACCACACATACATGTGAACTGTCTTTAACTGCCCTGGTCAAACACACCAGGAAACAGAGAACAAAGTGTATTATCTGCAGCGTAGATGAAGCAAGACATCATCTTCATTGCAGTAAACTAAGTGACCATGTCGCTAGATACTTACCCCTCCTTTAGCTTTCCCTCCATCCTTTCCCTTTCCCTCTTCCTTCTTGCCAATCCCACTTTTGGGAACAGCCGTCCCGCCCGCAGACAGCAAGCCAAAGGCAGTCTTTGACGCCTCGTCTGCGATACCTCCCTTGCGCTGAGTCTAGAGGCAAAGTGTGTTTGGCATGTTAGTCAGAGAGGGAATATTTCATCCTTTTAACCATGAAGCCTACTACAACAACAACAACAACAACAACAACAACAACAACAACAACAACAACAACAACAACAACAACAACAACAACAACAACAACAACAACAACAGCAACAGCAACAACAACAACAACAACAGCACCAACAACAACAACAACAACAACAACAACAACAACAGCAACAACAACAACAACAACACACAACAACAACAACACATTAATCATTTTGGGGGAATAAAATATATAATTATTACAATGTGCAACTAAAAAACCTGCAAAACATTTAAAAAAAAGAGATACATATTAAACACACCTTTTCCTGCAAAACATTAACAAAAAGATATAAATATTAAATTCAGACACACCTTTTCAAAGAGATCGGCATCGTAGAATGGATGTACTTTGTAGGCCCCTCGGATTCTCTTTACTGGAAATAAAAAGAACCAATTACAAAGGCAAAGGCTGATAACAAAATCCTCTTATTTCTCCAAGCATGCAATGTTACCTTAAAACACATCGTTGTGATCTAGATTTGTCAGACAAATAATTCATTGTTGAATATTTTTAAACAGACAACAAACATATATTGAAGCAGCGACAAGAACAAGAGCAGAAATATACTAATGAATATTTACATAGTTGCTTAATTCATTAGGCCATCTAAAACAAACCATGGCAAATTGTTGCAAATTACTTGCAACAGGCAAAAATAAATGAGAAAACTATCAAAGTTTATTTTGTCAGTTATTCTAAAACTGTAAATGTTTTAAAATGTTCTCTGTGTATATTTCACCTCCTGGGTAGAGCAGTGGGGCGAGGTTGATGTAGACGATGCCATGGAAGGAGAGATGTAGGTCGTCGCCAGCCTCCTGAAAGGTAGTTCATTATTCAACATTTACAAAACACTTCACGGCAGTGATATTTTGAGCAGTAAATCTTTGACAACATTTTACAACATACCAATTTGCCTGAAAATAACCAGAATATTTTTATTAGTGATATTTAATAATTACAGACACCTTGATTAAATGTTATAACACCGAAAGAACTTAAACAATTGCATTGTCTTTTATGCAAAACAATATCAATTTGTTTACACTACCATGATTCCAACTCTCACAAACTAGCTACTGCACTATAAGCCCACATACATTGAGGGAAATATCCTAACACCAAACCTTGTGTTCAACTCTGAAATATGGCCAATATGAAAAGTACTGTATGCTTCATAATAAACCGTCTTTAGCTTAAAATAAATACAAACTTGAACTAAACAAACAACAGGTTATTTAAGCAAAAATAACACCCTTCTAACAGGGGAAACAGGGAGGGAAATGGAGTAAAAATATATATAAAATAAATAAGCAACAAATGGCACAATGAGAATGGGAAAACACTGCCAATCAATGCACTGCTTTCTGTTATGAATGTCTGGCATGTGGTCAGTACAATGGATGTTGATTGGCTGGAATATTCTTGTCAACAGTATTACTTTATATACAGCTGTTGAGTAAAGGTTGAAGACACAGGGTAATCTGAAATGTGTGTCCATGACTGCACTAAAGTCCACCTTCCTCCTAGCCAATCACAACGGGAAGCTTTAAGACAGTACTGAGGACCGTTTCACTAAGACAGAGAGCTCTTGCGGAAAATCTATCATTAAATAAAATTGTTGTTAAATTAAATGAATTGTTAAAAAAATACTAATATCTATCACAGAGGACACTATTTCCTTGACACAGTGACTATGGTGTGTCATGGTGTCAAATCTATCCAGGTAATCAAGCTCACTGTTAACAATCAAAATTTATTTTAAATCTGTCCAGGTAATCAAGCTCACTGTTAACAATCAAAATTTATTTTAAATCTGTCCAGGTAATCAAGCTCACTGTTAACAATCAAAATTTATTTTAAATCTGTCCAGGTAATCAAGCTCACTGTTAACAATCAAAATTTATTTTAAATCTGTCCAGGTAATCAAGCTCACTGTTAACAATCAAAATTTATTTTAAATCTGTCCAGGTAATCAAGCTCACTGTTAACAATCAAAATTTATTTTAAATCTGTCCAGGTAATCAAGCTCACTGTTAACAATCAAAATTTATTTTAAATCTGTCCAGGTAATCAAGCTCACTGTTAACAATCAAAATTTATTTTAAATCTGTCCAGGTAATCAAGCTCACTGTTAACAATCAAAATTTATTTTAAATCTGTCCAGGTAATCAAGCTCACTGTTAACAATCAAAATTTATTTTAAATCTGTCCAGGTAATCAAGCTCACTGTTAACAATCAAAATTTATTTTAAATCTGTCCAGGTAATCAAGCTCACTGTTAACAATCAAAATTTATTTTAAATCTGTCCAGGTAATCAAGCTCACTGTTAACAATCAAAATTTATTTTAAATCTGTCCAGGTAATCAAGCTCACTGTTAACGATCAAAATTTATTTTAAATCTGTCCAGGTAATCAAGCTCACTGTTAACGATCAAAATTTATTTTAAATCTGTCCAGGTAATCAAGCTCACTGTTAACGATCAAAATTTATTTTAAATCTGTCCAGGTAATCAAGCTCACTGTTAACGATCAAAATTTATTTTAAATCTGTCCAGGTAATCAAGCTCACTGTTAACGATCAAAATTTATTTTAAATCTGTCCAGGTAATCAAGCTCACTGTTAACGATCAAAATTTATTTTAAATCTGTCCAGGTAATCAAGCTCACTGTTAACAATCAAAATTTATTTTAAATCTGTCCAGGTAATCAAGCTTTACTGTTAACAATCAAAATTTATTTTAAATCTGTCCAGGTAATCAAGCTCACTGTTAACAATCAAAATTTATTTTAAATCTGTCCAGGTAATCAAGCTCACTGTTAACGATCAAAATTTATTTTAAATCTGTCCAGGTAATCAAGCTCACTGTTAACAATCAAAATTTATTTTAAATCTGTCCAGGTAATCAAGCTCACTGTTAACAATCAAAATTTATTTTAAATCTGTCCAGGTAATCAAGCTCACTGTTAACAATCAAAATTTATTTTAAATCTGTCCAGGTAATCAAGCTCACTGTTAACAATCAAAATTTATTTTAAATCTGTCCAGGTAATCAAGCTCACTGTTAACAATCAAAATTTATTTTAAATCTGTCCAGGTAATCAAGCTCACTGTTAACAATCAAAATTTATTTTAAATCTGTCCAGGTAATCAAGCTCACTGTTAACAATCAAAATTTATTTTAAATCTGTCCAGGTAATCAAGGTCACTGTTAACAATCAAAATTTATTTTAAATCTGTCCAGGTAATCAAGCTCACTGTTAACAATCAAAATTTATTTTAAATCTGTCCAGGTAATCAAGGTCACTGTTAACAATCAAAATTTATTTTAAATCTGTCCAGGTAATCAAGCTCACTGTTAACAATCAAAATTTATTTTAAATCTGTCCAGGTAATCAAGCTCACTGTTAACAATCAAAATTTATTTTAAATCTGTCCAGGTAATCAAGCTCACTGTTAACAATCAAAATTTATTTTAAATCTGTCCAGGTAATCAAGCTCACTGTTAACAATCAAAATTTATTTTAAATCTGTCCAGGTAATCAAGCTCACTGTTAACGATCAAAATTTATTTTAAATCTGTCCAGGTAATCAAGCTCACTGTTAACAATCAAAATTTATTTTAAATCTGTCCAGGTAATCAAGCTCACTGTTAACAATCAAAATTTATTTTAAATCTGTCCAGGTAATCAAGCTCACTGTTAACAATCAAAATTTATTTTAAATCTGTCCAGGTAATCAAGCTCACTGTTAACAATCAAAATTTATTTTAAATCTGTCCAGGTAATCAAGCTCACTGTTAACAATCAAAATTTATTTTAAATCTGTCCAGGTAATCAAGGTCACTGTTAACAATCAAAATTTATTTTAAATCTGTCCAGGTAATCAAGCTCACTGTTAACAATCAAAATTTATTTTAAATCTGTCCAGGTAATCAAGCTCACTGTTAACAATCAAAATTTATTTTAAATCTGTCCAGGTAATCAAGCTCACTGTTAACAATCAAAATTTATTTTAAATCTGTCCAGGTAATCAAGCTCACTGTTAACAATCAAAATTTATTTTAAATCTGTCCAGGTAATAAAGGGTCACTGTTAACAATCAAAATTTATTTTAAATCTGTCCAGGTAATCAAGCTCACTGTTAACGATCAAAATTTATTTTAAATCTGTCCAGGTAATCAAGCTCACTGTTAACGATCAAAATTTATTTTAAATCTGTCCAGGTAATCAAGCTCACTGTTAACGATCAAAATTTATTTTAAATCTGTCCAGGTAATCAAGCTCACTGTTAACGATCAAAATTTATTTTAAATCTGTCCAGGTAATCAAGCTCACTGTTAACGATCAAAATTTATTTTAAATCTGTCCAGGTAATCAAGCTCACTGTTAACGATCAAAATTTATTTTAAATCTGTCCAGGTAATCAAGCTCACTGTTAACAATCAAAATTTTTTTAAATCTGTCCAGGTAATCAAGCTCACTGTTAAAATCAAAATTTATTTTAAATCTTCCGGTAATCAAGTCACTGTTAACAATCAAAATTTATTTTAAATCTGTCCAGGTAATCAAGCTCACTGTTAACGATCAAAATTTATTTTAAATCTGTCCAGGTAATCAAGCTCACTGTTAACGATCAAAATTTATTTTAAATCTGTCCAGGTAATCAAGCTCACTGTTAACAATCAAAATTTATTTTAAATCTGTCCAGGTAATCAAGCTCACTGTTAACGATCAAAATTTATTTTAAATCTGTCCAGGTAATCAAGCTCACTGTTAACGATCAAAATTTATTTTAAATCTGTCCAGGTAATCAAGCTCACTGTTAACAATCAAAATTTATTTTAAATCTGTCCAGGTAATCAAGCTCACTGTTAACAATCAAAATTTATTTTAAATCTGTCCAGGTAATCAAGCTCACTGTTAACAATCAAAATTTATTTTAAATCTGTCCAGGTAATCAAGCTCACTGTTAACAATCAAAATTTATTTTAAATCTGTCCAGGTAATCAAGCTCACTGTTAACAATCAAAATTTATTTTAAATCTGTCCAGGTAATCAAGCTCACTGTTAACAATCAAAATTTATTTTAAATCTGTCCAGGTAATCAAGGTCACTGTTAACAATCAAAATTTATTTTAAATCTGTCCAGGTAATCAAGCTCACTGTTAACAATCAAAATTTATTTTAAATCTGTCCAGGTAATCAAGCTCACTGTTAACAATCAAAATTTATTTTAAATCTGTCCAGGTAATCAAGCTCACTGTTAACAATCAAAATTTATTTTAAATCTGTCCAGGTAATCAAGCTCACTGTTAACGATCAAAATTTATTTTAAATCTGTCCAGGTAATCAAGCTCACTGTTAACGATCAAAATTTATTTTAAATCTGTCCAGGTAATCAAGCTCACTGTTAACGATCAAAATTTATTTTAAATCTGTCCAGGTAATCAAGCTCACTGTTAACGATCAAAATTTATTTTAAATCTGTCCAGGTAATCAAGCTCACTGTTAACGATCAAAATTTATTTTAAATCTGTCCAGGTAATCAAGCTCACTGTTAACGATCAAAATTTATTTTAAATCTGTCCAGGTAATCAAGCTCACTGTTAACAATCAAAATTTATTTTAAATCTGTCCAGGTAATCAAGCTCACTGTTAACAATCAAAATTTATTTTAAATCTGTCCAGGTAATCAAGCTCACTGTTAACAATCAAAATTTATTTTAAATCTGTCCAGGTAATCAAGCTCACTGTTAACAATCAAAATTTATTTTAAATCTGTCCAGGTAATCAAGGTCACTGTTAACAATCAAAATTTATTTTAAATCTGTCCAGGTAATCAAGCTCACTGTTAACAATCAAAATTTATTTTAAATCTGTCCAGGTAATCAAGCTCACTGTTAACAATCAAAATTTATTTTAAATCTGTCCAGGTAATCAAGCTCACTGTTAACAATCAAAATTTATTTTAAATCTGTCCAGGTAATCAAGCTCACTGTTAACAATCAAAATTTATTTTAAATCTGTCCAGGTAATCAAGCTCACTGTTAACGATCAAAATTTATTTTAAATCTGTCCAGGTAATCAAGCTCACTGTTAACGATCAAAATTTATTTTAAATCTGTCCAGGTAATCAAGCTCACTGTTAACGATCAAAATTTATTTTAAATCTGTCCAGGTAATCAAGCTCACTGTTAACGATCAAAATTTATTTTAAATCTGTCCAGGTAATCAAGCTCACTGTTAACGATCAAAATTTATTTTAAATCTGTCCAGGTAATCAAGCTCACTGTTAACAATCAAAATTTATTTTAAATCTGTCCAGGTAATCAAGCTCACTGTTAACAATCAAAATTTATTTTAAATCTGTCCAGGTAATCAAGCTCACTGTTAACAATCAAAATTTATTTTAAATCTGTCCAGGTAATCAAGCTCACTGTTAACAATCAAAATTTATTTTAAATCTGTCCAGGTAATCAAGCTCACTGTTAACAATCAAAATTTATTTTAAATCTGTCCAGGTAATCAAGCTCACTGTTAACAATCAAAATTTATTTTAAATCTGTCCAGGTAATCAAGCTCACTGTTAACAATCAAAATTTATTTTAAATCTGTCCAGGTAATCAAGCTCACTGTTAACAATCAAAATTTATTTTAAATCTGTCCAGGTAATCAAGCTCACTGTTAACAATCAAAATTTATTTTAAATCTGTCCAGGTAATCAAGCTCACTGTTAACAATCAAAATTTATTTTAAATCTGTCCAGGTAATCAAGCTCACTGTTAACAATCAAAATTTATTTTAAATCTGTCCAGGTAATCAAGCTCACTGTTAACAATCAAAATTTATTTTAAATCTGTCCAGGTAATCAAGCTCACTGTTAACAATCAAAATTTATTTTAAATCTGTCCAGGTAATCAAGCTCACTGTTAACAATCAAAATTTATTTTAAATCTGTCCAGGTAATCAAGCTCACTGTTAACAATCAAAATTTATTTTAAATCTGTCCAGGTAATCAAGCTCACTGTTAACAATCAAAATTTATTTTAAATCTGTCCAGGTAATCAAGCTCACTGTTAACAATCAAAATTTATTTTAAATCTGTCCAGGTAATCAAGCTCACTGTTAACAATCAAAATTTATTTTAAATCTGTCCAGGTAATCAAGCTCACTGTTAACAATCAAAATTTATTTTAAAGTGAAAAATCGTGGTTAGGAGCTCTTAACAATGTTAATGAAATGGTGCACTGGGATGATACCTAATTAAGATGTAGTATGACAAAAACAACAACACAACACAACAGACAAAGAAGACAACACTGCCAGAACTTCCTTCTGACTGCCAGCGAGTCTGGCTGAACAGGAACGGAATGAAACATTACAAATAAACGTTTTTGCCTTTGCCTTTGACACATTCTTTGACTCCTGTTTCTGTATCAACATTTAAAATAAATTAATTAATTAATCAATTTACAATATACAGGCAATAGCCAACAAATGCCTGCCATGCTACTTGACTGAGTGCATTATTTAATCAACTGATATAACCTATACTATACATTTCAAACAAAACCTAGCAGATACTGTTTCTGTTTAGCTACGGCAGCTTAAGCACAGACAGCTGAGAAATGTCACCAGATACAACTTAGACTAATTGATGTCACCAACCAGCATTTCTACAAGAGAGCTCTATGTATTTATTTATTTTCATGCAGTGACTACATTATAACATAATGACACACAACCTGCTGTTTACCTTCTTGCCCTTCCCGGCAGTGGGCGTTGACATCCTGAACACCTCCACTGGCCAGTAGCGCGTCTTCGCTATTTTGTCCTGAAAACTGAAAATGAACCAAAAAGTAAGGCTTCTTTACTGTGCTGACAGAAGGAAAGATTTTGTTAATTACCATTTGTTAAATGTAGTTATCTTAAAGAGATACTCCAGTCAGTGAGAGGTTCACAGTATTAACTTACCCAGGGTTACATATGTATACTATATTGGTTGTGCCTAGTAACTGTGCACAAAGATCGTTATTAAACAATTAGTTGTAGTTTAATGGTATCAAAAACATGCTATCTTAGATTCAGGGCGCTGCCATCTTGAGACTTATGCGCCAGTGACGTAAGCCAAATCGTTTACGTCACTGGCGCATTGTTGAAAAAGGCAATGATTGGCGGAATCTTCGCTAATAATTGTTATTGTGACATAAGCAATCCACGACGTACTGGATATATGAAATACCATTGGACAGACATAGGATGTTCGAATGTGCATGCGCCAGTGACGTAAGCGGTTTACGTCACTGGCGCATAAGTCTCAAGATGGCAGCGCCCTGAATCCAACATGGAGTGTTTCTGGTATAATTATACTATAATTAATTCTTTATTAACGATCTTTGTGCACAATTACTATGCACAACCAATATATTATACAGATGTAAGTAAATTGTGTGAATCTCTCATTGATTGGAGTATCCCTTTAACAGTAAAATTACTATAGATAATTACGTTTTTATCTTTAAGATGACATCGATTCAAAGGATCCCTGAATGAGACGATGAAAACATATCATCACAGTTGAATTCTGTGAAGTCCATATTCGATACATCAACAATTTTCACAAAACTATATAAATAAAACAAAATAATAACAAACAAAATGGCTGCCACTACAAATCAAGAAACAAAATGGCTGCCAAAACATATCAAGAAACAAAAAGAACAGTGAAACAGAGCAAGAAATGGCTGTCACGACACAGCGAGAACGTACATCTTGGTGGCGCTGACGTCAAGGAAGCATCTCCTCTCAATGTTCCACGTTACTCTATTTCTCTCGTTCTCTGCAATGTTCCGGTGGTCTCTGTCGTCTTTCTGTTTGAAGTCACCATCCTCATCCTCAATGTTGTCACTAGCTATGGTCCTGTGATTCAACAGACAAGTGTCATCTGTGTCATCCTACACGTTCCCAAGCTCCAGGACTAAATAAATAAGTCACATGCACTTGTCAGGACGTCATAGTTTCAGCAAATCTTTGGTCTTGATAATTATATTTGCAAAACGACTGTCTTTTTGTAGAAATACAAGTAATAAAAGTTTCATAGCAAAGACTTGACTTCATGAATTTGTTTACATTTCACCATGGCTTTACGTCATCACTCGCTAGCAATGTAACTGTGTTGTGTTGTACTCACTTATTATGTAAATGTGTCGAGTGATGGTACTCACTAGATGGGGATGTAAATGTGTCGAGTGATATACTCATTAGTTGGGGATGTAAGTGTGTCACGTGATGTACTCATTAGTTGGGGATGTAAATGTGTCGAGTGATGTACTCACTTGTTGGGGATGTAAATGTGTCGAGTGATGGTACTCACTTGTTGGGGATGTAAATGTGTTGAGTGATGTACTCACTTGTTGGGGATGTAAATGTGTCGAGTGATGGTACTCACTTGTTGGGGATGTAAATGTGTCGAGTGATGGTACTCACTTGTTGGGGATGTAAATGTGTCGAGTGATGTACTCACTTGTTGGGGATGTAAATGTGTCACGTGATGTACTCACTTGTTGGGGATGTAAATGTGTCAAGTGATGTACTCATTAGTTGGGGATGTAAATGTGTCGATTGATGGTACTCACTTGTTGGGGATGTAAATGTGTCGAGTGATGTACTCACTTGTTGGGGATGTAAATGTGTCGAGTGATGTACTCACTTGTTGGGGATGTAAATGTGTCAAGTGATGTACTCACTTGTTGGGGATGTAAATGTGTCGAGTGATGTACTCACTTGTTGGGGATGTAAATGTGTCACGTGATGTACTCACTTGTTGGGGATGTAAATGTGTCACGTGATGTACTCACTTGTTGGGGATGTAAATGTGTCACGTGATGTACTCACTTGTTGGGGATGTAAATGTGTCGAGTGATGTACTCACTTGTTGGGGATGTAAATGTGTCACGTGATGTACTCATTAGTTGGGGATGTAAATGTGTCGATTGATGGTACTCACTTGTTGGGGATGTAAATGTGTTGAGTGATGTACTCATTAGTTGGGGATGTAAATGTGTCGATTGATGGTACTCACTTGTTGGGGATGTAAATGTGTCACGTGATGTACTCATTAGTTGGGGATGTAAATGTGTCGATTGATGGTACTCACTTGTTGGGGATGTAAATGTGTCGAGTGATGTACTCACTAGTTGGGGATGTAAATGTGTCGATTGATGGTACTCACTTGTTGGGGATGTAAATGTGTCGAGTGATGTACTCACTAGTTGGGGATGTAAATGTGTCGATTGATGGTACTCACTTGTTGGGGATGTAAATGTGTCGATTGATGGTACTCACTTGTTGGGGATGTAAATGTGTCGATTGATGGTACTCACTTGTTGGGGATGTAAATGTGTCGAGTGATGTACTCACTAGTTGGGGATGTAAATGTGTCGATTGATGGTACTCACTTGTTGGGGATGTAAATGTGTCGAGTGATGTACTCACTTGTTGGGGATGTAAATGTGTCGAGTGATGTACTCACTTGTTGGGGATGTAAATGTGTCGAGTGATGTACTCACATGTTGGGGATGTAAATGTGTCACGTGATGTACTCACTTGTTGGGGATGTAAATGTGTCACGTGATGTACTCACTTGTTGGGGATGTAAATGTGTCGAGTGATGTACTCATTAGTTGGGGATGTAAATGTGTCGATTGATGGTACTCACTAGTTGGGGATGTAAATGTGTCGAGTGATGTACTCACTTGTTGGGGATGTAAATGTGTCGAGTGATGTACTCACTTGTTGGGGATGTAAATGTGTCGAGTGATGTACTCACTTGTTGGGGATGTAAATGTGTCGAGTGATGTACTCATTTGTTGGGGATGTAAATGTGTCACGTGATCTACTCACTTGTTGGGGATGTAAATGTGTCACGTGATCTACTCACTTGTTAGGGATGTACATGTGTCACGTGATCTACTCACTTGTTGGGGATGTAAATGTGTCACGTGATCTACTCACTTGTTAGGGATGTACATGTGTCACGTGATCTACTCACTTGTTGGGGATGTAAATGTGTCACGTGATCTACTCACTTGTTGGGGATGTAAATGTGTCACGTGATCTACTCACTTGTTAGGGATGTAAATGTGTCAAGTGATCTACTCACTTGTTAGGGATGTACATGTGTCACGTGATCTACTCACTTGTTAGGGATGTAAATGTGTCACGTGATCTACTCACTTGTTAGGGATGTACATGTGTCACGTGATCTACTCACTTGTTAGGGATGTAAATGTGTCACATGATCTACTCACTTGTTAGGGATGTAAATGTGTCACATGATCTACTCACTTGTTAGGGATGTAAATGTGTCACATGATCTACTCACTTGTTAGGGATGTAAATGTGTCACGTGATCTACTCACTTGTTAGGGATGTAAAATGTGTCACGTGATCTACTCACTTGTTAGGGATGTAAATGTGTCACATGATCTACTCACTTGTTAGGGATGTAAATGTGTCACATGATCTACTCACTTGTTAGGGATGTAAATGTGTCACATGATCTACTCACTTGTTAGGGATGTAAATGTGTCACGTGATCTACTCACTTGTTAGGGATGTAAATGTGTCACGTGATCTACTCACTTGTTAGGGATGTAAATGTGTCATGTGATCTACTCACTTGTTGGGATGTACATGTGTCATGTGATCTACTCACTTGTTGGGGATGTAAATGTGTCACGTGATCTACTCACTTGTTAGGGATGTAAATGTGTCACGTGATCTACTCACTTGTTAGGGATGTACATGTGTCACGTGATCTACTCACTTGTTGGGGATGTACATGTGTCATGTGATCTACTCACTTGTTGGGGATGTACATGACAGCGGGCTCAGCATTGCCCTGCACTGCCCACTTCTTCTGCTTGCTAGGGGGCTCCTTGTCAGGGGGAGGCTTCAGGACCCCCGGGGCAAACACCACCATGTTGTCCTACTATCAACAAGGCAACACCAAACCATCAATGGTCACAATCCACAAGACAACACCAAACCATCAATGGTCACAACCCACAAGACAACACCAAACCATCAATGGTCACAACCCACAAGGCAACACCAAACCATCAATGGATACAACCCACAAGGCAACACCAAACCATCAATGGTCACAATCCACAAGGCAGCACCAAACCATCAATGGATACAACCCACAAGGCAACACCAAACCATCAATGGTCACAATCCACAAGACAACACCAAACTATCAATGGTCACAACCCACAAGACAACACCAAACCATCAATGGTCACAACCCACAAGGCAGCACCAAACCATCAATGGTCACAATCCACAAGGCAGCACCAAACCATCAATGGATACAACCCACAAGGCAGCACCAAACCATCAATGGTCACAACCCACAAGACAACACCAAACCATCAATGGTCACAACCCACAAGACAACACCAAACCATCAATGGTCACAACCCACAAGACAACACCAAACCATCAATGGTCACAATCCACAAGACAACACCAAACTATCAATGGTCACAACCCACAAGACAACACCAAACCATCAATGGTCACAATCCACAAGGCAGCACCAAACCATCAATGGATACAACCCACAAGGCAGCACCAAACCATCAATGGTCACAACCCACAAGACAACACCAAACCATCAATGGTCACAACCCACAAGACAACACCAAACCATCAATGGTCACAACCCACAAGACAACACCAAACCATCAATGGTCACAATCCACAAGGCAGCACCAAACCATCAATGGATACAACCCACAAGGCAACACCAAACCATCAATGGTCACAACCCACAAGACAACACCAAACCATCAATGGTCACAACCCACAAGACAACACCAAACCATCAATGGTCACAACCCACAAGACAACACCAAACCATCAATGGTCACAATCCACAAGACAACACCAAACCATCAATGGTCACAACCCACAAGACAACACTCAACCATCAATGGTCACAACCCACAAGGCAACACCAAACCATCAATGGTCACAACCCACAAGACAACACCAAACCATCAATGGTCACAACCCACAAGACAACACCAAACCATCAATGGTCACAATCCACAAGGCAACACCAAACCATCAATGGTCACAACCCACAAGACAACACCAAACCATCAATGGTCACAACCCACAAGACAACACCAAACCATCAATGGTCACAATCCACAAGACAACACCAAACTATCAATGGTCACAACCCACAAGACAACACCAAACCATCAATGGTCACAACCCACAAGACAACACCAAACCATCAATGGTCACAACCCACAAGACAACACCAAACCATCAATGGTCACAACCCACAAGACAACACCAAACCATCAATGGTCACAACCCACAAGACAACACCAAACCATCAATGGTCACAACCCACAAGACAACACCAAACCATCAATGGTCACAATCCACAAGGCAGCACCAAACCATCAATGGATACAACCCACAAGGCAGCACCAAACCATCAATGGTCACAACCCACAAGACAACACCAAACCATCAATGGTCACAACCCACAAGACAACACCAAACCATCAATGGTCACAACCCACAAGACAACACCAAACCATCAATGGTCACAATCCACAAGACAACACCAAACTATCAATGGTCACAACCCACAAGACAACACCAAACCATCAATGGTCACAACCCACAAGGCAGCACCAAACCATCAATGGATACAACCCACAAGGCAGCACCAAACCATCAATGGTCACAACCCACAAGACAACACCAAACCATCAATGGTCACAATCCACAAGGCAGCACCAAACCATCAATGGTCACAATCCACAAGGCAACACCAAACCATCAATGGTCACAACCCACAAGACAACACCAAACTATCAATGGTCACAACCCACAAGGCAGCACCAAACCATCAATGGTCACAATCCACAAGACAACACCAAACTATCAATGGTCACAACCCACAAGACAACACCAAACCATCAATGGTCACAATCCACAAGGCAGCACCAAACCATCAATGGATACAACCCACAAGGCAACACCAAACCATCAATGGTCACAACCCACAAGACAACACCAAACCATCAATGGTCACAACCCACAAGGCAGCACCAAACCATCAATGGTCACAATCCACAAGGCAGCACCAAACCATCAATGGATACAACCCACAAGGCAGCACCAAACCATCAATGGTCACAATCCACAAGGCAGCACCAAACCATCAATGGATACAACCCACAAGGCAACACCAAACCATCAATGGTCACAACCCACAAGACAACACCAAACTATCAATGGTCACAACCCACAAGGCAGCACCAAACCATCAATGGTCACAACCCACAAGACAACACCAAACCATCAATGGTCACAACCCACAAGACAACACCAAACCATCAATGGTCACAACCCACAAGACAACACCAAACTATCAATAGTCACAATCCACAAGGCAGCACCAAACCATCAATGGTCACAACCCACAAGGCAGCACCAAACCATCAATGGTCACAATCCACAAGGCAGCACCAAACCATCAATGGTCACAATCCACAAGGCAACACCAAACCATCAATGGTCACAACCCACAAGACAACACCAAACTATCAATGGTCACAACCCACAAGGCAGCACCAAACCATCAATGGTCACAACCCACAAGACAACACCAAACTATCAATAGTCACAATCCACAAGGCAGCACCAAACCATCAATGGTCACAACCCACAAGGCAGCACCAAACCATCAATGGTCACAATCCACAAGGCAGCACCAAACCATCAATGGATACAACCCACAAGGCAACACCAAACCATCAATGGTCACAACCCACAAGACAACACCAAACTATCAATGGTCACAACCCACAAGACAACACCAAACCATCAATGGTCACAATCCACAAGGCAGCACCAAACCATCAATGGTCACAACCCACAAGGCAACACCAAACCATCAATGGTCACAACCCACAAGACAACACCAAACCATCAATGGTCACAACCCACAAGACAACACCAAACTATCAATAGTCACAATCCACAAGGCAGCACCAAACCATCAATGGTCACAACCCACAAGGCAGCACCAAACCATCAATGGTCACAATCCACAAGGCAGCACCAAACCATCAATGGATACAACCCACAAGACAACACCAAACTATCAATGGTCACAACCCACAAGACAACACCAAACCATCAATGGTCACAACCCACAAGACAACACCAAACTATCAATGGTCACAACCCACAAGACAACACCAAACTATCAATGGTCACAATCCACAAGACAACACCAAACCATCAATGGTCACAATCCACAAGGCAGCACCAAACCATCAATGGTCACAATCCACAAGGCAACACCAAACCATCAATGGTCACAATCCACAAGACAACACCAAACTATCAATGGTCACAATCCACAAGGCAGCACCAAACCATCAATGGTCACAATCCACAAGGCAACACTCAACCATCAATTGTCACAATCTACAAGGCAATACTAAACCATCAATGGTCACAATCCACAAGGCAACACTCAACCATCAATGGTCACAATCCACAAGGCAACACCAAACCATCAATGGTCACAATCCACAAGGCAACACTCAACCATCAATGGTCACAATCTACAAGGCAACACTAAACCATCAATGGTCACAATCCACAAGGCAACACTCAACCATCAATGGTCACAACCCACAAGGCAACACTCAACCATCAATGGTCACAATCCACAAGGCAACACTAAACCATCAATGGTCACAACCCACAAGGCAACACCAAACCATCAATGGTCACAATCCACAAGGCAACACTCAACCATCAATGGTCACAATCTACAAGGCAACACTAAACCATCAATGGTCACAATCCACAAGGCAACACTCAACCATCAATGGTCACAATCCACAAGGCAACACCAAACCATCAATGGTCACAATTCACAGGGTAACACTAAACTATCAATGGTCACAATCTACAAGGCAACATTAAACCATCAACAGTTACAATCCACAATTTTAAATATTTAATTTACCATGGTGATTGCTTTGTTTTTAATCCACTCATGTTTATATAGCATTTTTTTCTTATTTTTAATTTTTAATAATTTTATTGTTAAATTTGTAAAATAAAATAAGGACTATGAATGTTGTGGATATATGCACTACATAAAATACAAATTATCATATATTATAGTATTAGAGCTACACAGGACATGGTGTAGGAGAGTGCTGTCAATGAAGCTGAATTCATTATGGATAATGAGTGTAGTGCGAAGGTTGTAGAAAATTGCCACAACATTTTCAGAATAGTACGGCTGAACATTGAATATAGTAAATATTTGTTGTGTCTCATAGTCAGGTTGTGTGTAATGTCTAGGGGCATGCGTAAACAGGACAACTTATATTGAATATATTGTTCATGGCTCCAAGAATTTTGGAGCAAATTTTTAGCTGACAGGCTGAAACGGCGTACTCATCGACAAATTTTTGCTTCAAAGTAAGTCAAATCATACAATAGAGCAATTTATATTCGTAGTACCAATCCACTGTGATACTAGTTGTACAAACACAGAAAACAGTTTGATAGCTAAGCTAGATGCTAATCCCTGAGACTATTTGAAACGTACATCAGCACTGAGGGGCATTGGCATGGCCGCGACATAGGTGAACCCCTGCGCGGCGCCACCTATCGCCCAGCTGTCAGGGGGAGAGAAGAGTGTTTCCATGGTGACTGACATCAGGTTTGCATCTTTTCGCTGCATCTCTGTTAGGAGTGGTTCGTTCACTGACAACTGAACATCAATCTCTGCCTGCAAACACCAACAGTTCCACATCAATCTCTGCCTGCAAACACCAACAGTTCCACATCAATCTCTGCCTGCAAACACCAACAGTTCCACATCAATCCAATCTCTGCCTGCAAACACCAACAGTTGCCGTCACAGTAGACGTAGTCAGTGGCACGGAACTGATGGAGGCTTAATAAGAAGTCTTCAGATATGATACATAATTACAACATGTGTCTAATATATAAAGAACCGTCGAGAGAAATTAATATAAACTGAGGTTAATGAATGACTCTGAAGTATAAATGTACTGGTTGTTTACATCTCCTACGGAGCATTTTTATTTTATTTTTATTTTTATTTATTTATTTTTATTGTATAAATTTGAGGAAAAAATATATAAATGACTATGAATGGGATCACTAGTGACGGGGTGATGTGGTGTAAGGAATTATGTTACATTTTCATGTTTATAAAAAATAAGTAATAATAATGGTTTTTAACAGGATTTAAAGGCATGACATTCCGCCATCAAGTGGCTTGGCAGAAATTCAATTGCTTCCAACAAGCTCTGATGCCAACATATTACATGGGGATGTACCAACCTTTGGGTGGTCGGCAGGGAGATTGTCTAATGGGGATCCCTGAGTAGGGATGATGTTGAGTGATGTCTTATACTTTGTTTCACCTGAAGCAACAACACAAATATGATGTTATGTTTGATGCCAGCCCCAAAAAATTACTGGCACCAGACAATCCAGCGAGTAAACAGGAGTTGGAAAGACGTCAGGACGCTGACTGCTGACTGGTCCAGCGAGTAAACAGGAGTTGGAAAGACGTCAGGACGCTGACTGCTGACTGGTCCAGTGAGTAAACAGGAGTTGGAAAGACGTCAGGATGCTGACTGCTGACTGGTCCAGTGAGTAAACAGGAGTTGGAAAGACGTCAGGATGCTGATTGCTGACTGGTCCAGTGAGTAAACAGGAGTTGGAAAGACGTCAGGACGCTGACTGCTGACTGGTCCAATGAGTAAACAGGAGTTGGAAAGACGTCAGGACGCTGACTGCTGACTGGTCCAGCGAGTAAACAGGAGTTGGAAAGACGTCAGGACGCTGACTGCTGACTGGTCCAGCGAGTAAACAGGAGTTGGAAAGACGTCAGGACGCTGATTGCTGACTGGTCCAGCGAGTAAACAGGAGTTGGAAAGACGTCAGGACACAGACTGCTGACTGGTCCAGTGAGTAAACAGGAGTAGGAAAGACGTAAGGACGCTGACTGGTCCAGTGAGTAAACAGGAGTTGGAAAGACGTCAGGACGCTGACTGCTGACTGGTCCAGTGAGTAAACAGGAGTTGGAAAGACGTCAGGACACAGACTGCTGACTGGTCCAGTGAGTAAACAGGAGTAGGAAAGACGTAAGGACGCTGACTGGTCCAGTGAGTAAACAGGAGTTGGAAAGATGTCAGGACGCTGATTGCTGACTGGTCCAGTGAGTAAACAGGAGTTGGAAAGACGTCAGGACGCTGACTGCTGACTGGTCCAGTGAGTAAACAGGAGTTGGAAAGACGTCAGGACGCTGACTGCTGACTGGTCCAGTGAGTAAACAGGAGTTGGAAAGACGTCAGGACGCTGACTGCTGACTGGTCCAGTGAGTAAACAGGAGTTGGAAAGACGTCAGGACGCTGACTGCTGACTGGTCCAGTGAGTAAACAGGAGTTGGAAAGATGTCAGGATGCTGATTGCTGACTGGTCCAGTGAGTAAACAGGAGTTGGAAAGACGTCAGGACGCTGACTGCTGACTGGTCCAGTGAGTAAACAGGAGTTGGAAAGACGTCAGGACGCTGACTGCTGACTGGTCCAGTGAGTAAACAGGAGTTGGAAAGACGTCAGGACGCTGACTGCTGACTGGTCCAGTGAGTAAACAGGAGTTGGAAAGACGTCAGGACGCTGACTGCTGACTGGTCCAGTGAGTAAACAGGAGTTGGAAAGACGTCAGGGCGCTGACTGCTGACTGGTCCAGTGAGTAAACAGGAGTTGGAAAGACGTCAGGACGCTGACTGCTGACTGGTCCAGTGAGTAAACAGGAGTTGGAAAGACGTCAGGACGCTGACTGCTGACTGGTCCAGTGAGTAAACAGGAGTTGGAAAGACGTCAGGACGCTGATTGCTGACTGGTCCAGCGAGTAAACAGGAGTTGGAAAGACGTCAGGATGCTGATTGCTGACTGGTCCAGTGAGTAAACAGGAGTTGGAAAGACGTCAGGGCGCTGACTGCTGAATGGTCCAGCGAGTAAACAGGAGTTGGAAAGACGTCAGGACGCTGATTGCTGACTGGTCCAGTGAGTAAACAGGAGTTGGAAAGACGTCAGGACGCTGACTGCTGACTGGTCCAGCGAGTAAACAGGAGTTGGAAAGACGTCAGGACGCTGACTGCTGACTGGTCCAGTGAGTAAACAGGAGTTGGAAAGACGTCAGGGGACTGCTGACTGCTGACTGGTCCAGATGAGTAAACAGGAGTTGGAAAGACGTCAGGGCGCTGACTGCTGACTGGTCCAGTGAGTAAACAGGAGTTGGAAAGACGTCAGGACGCTGACTGCTGACTGGTCCAGTGAGTAAACAGGAGTTGGAAAGACGTCAGGACGCTGATTGCTGACTGGTCCAGGAGTAAACAGGAGTTGGAAAGACGTCAGGATGCTGATTGCTGACTGGTCCAGTGAGTAAACAGGAGTTGGAAAGACGTCAGGGCGCTGACTGCTGAATGGTCCAGCGAGTAAACAGGAGTTGGAAAGACGTCAGGACGCTGACTGCTGACTGGTCCAGTGAGTAAACAGGAGTTGGAAAGACGTCAGGACGCTGACTGCTGACTGGTCCAGCGAGTAAACAGGAGTTGGAAAGACGTCAGGACGCTGATTGCTGACTGGTCCAGTGAGTAAACAGGAGTTGGAAAGATGTCAGGGCGCTGACTGCTGACTGGTCCAGTGAGTAAACAGGAGTTGGAAAGACGTCAGGACGCTGACTGCTGACTGGTCCAGCGAGTAAACAGGAGTTGGAAAGACGTCAGGACGCTGACTGCTGACTGGTCCAGCGAGTAAACAGGAGTTGGAAAGATGTCAGGATGCTGACTGCTGACTGCTGACTGGTCCAGTGAGTAAACAGGAGTTGGAAAGACGTCAGGATGCTGACTGCTGACTGGTCCAGCGAGTAAACAGGAGTTGGAAAGATGTCAGGACGCTGATTGCTGACTGGTCCAGTGAGTAAACAGGAGTTGGAAAGATGTCAGGACGCTGACTGCTGACTGGTCCAGTGAGTAAACAGGAGTTGGAAAGACGTCAGGACGCTGACTGCTGACTGGTCCAGTGAGTAAACAGGAGTTGGAAAGATGTCAGGGCGCTGACTGCTGACTGGTCCAGTGAGTAAACAGGAGTTGGAAAGATGTCAGGGCGCTGACTGCTGACTGGTCCAGTGAGTAAACAGGAGTTGGAAAGATGTCAGGGCGCTGACTGCTGACTGGTCCAGTGAGTAAACAGGAGTTGGAAAGATGTCAGGACGCTGACTGCTGACTGGTCCAGTGAGTAAACAGGAGTTGGAAAGATGTCAGGACGCTGACTGCTGACTGGTCCAGTGAGTAAACAGGAGTTGGAAAGATGTCAGGACGCTGACTGCTGACTGGTCCAGTGAGTAAACAGGAGTTGGAAAGATGTCAGGGCGCTGACTGCTGACTGGTCCAGTGAGTAAACAGGAGTTGGAAAGATGTCAGGACGCTGACTGCTGACTGGTCCAGCGAGTAAACAGGAGTTGGAAAGATGTCAGGATGCTGACTGCTGACTGGTCCAGTGAGTAAACAGGACTTGGAAAGATGTCAGGACGCTGACTGCTGACTGGTCCAGTGAGTAAACAGGACTTGGAAAGATGTCAGGACGCTGACTGCTGACTGGTCCAGTGAGTAAACAGGACTTGGAAAGATGTCAGGACGCTGACTGCTGACTGGTCCAGTGAGTAAACAGGACTTGGAAAGACGTCAGGATGCTGACTGCTGACTGGTCCAGCGAGTAAACAGGAGTTGGAAAGATGTCAGGATGCTGACTGCTGACTGCTGACTGGTCCAGCGAGTAAACAGGAGTTGGAAAGACGTCAGGATGCTGACTGGTCCAGCGAGTAAACAGGAGTTGGAAAGATGTCAGGATGCTGACTGCTGACTGGTCCAGTGAGTAAACAGGAGTTGGAAAGACGTCAGGATGCTGATTGCTGACTGGTCCAGCGAGTAAACAGGAGTTGGAAAGACGTCAGGATGCTGACTGCTGACTGGTCCAGCGAGTAAACAGGAGTTGGAAAGACGTCAGGACGCTGACTGCGGACTGGTCCAGTGAGTAAACAGGAGTTGGAAAGACGTCAGGACGCTGATTGCTGACTGGTCCAGTGAGTAAACAGGAGTTGGAAAGACGTCAGGACGCTGATTGCTGACTGGTCCAGTGAGTAAACAGGAGTTGGAAAGACGTCAGGACGCTGAATGCTGACTGGTCCAGTGAGTAAACAGGAGTTGGAAAGACGTCAGGATGCTGACTGCTGACTGGTCCAGTGGGTAAACAGGAGTTGGAAAGTCAGGATGCTGACAGCTGACTGATCCAACTAGAGAGTGTTGACAGCTTCATGCATCAGATGACATGGAACTACTAAATAAATAAGATTAGGAAGATTATACACAATTGGCACACACACATATATATATATATACATTTAAAAAAAGAATATATATCTATATTATGAATGTATGAATATTATTATATGCTGGCCATCTTTAAATGTTGTAATGAGAGTATTTGTCTGATTTGCTTGAGCCGATGTACAGTTATTTGAGCTGATGTTTGTTTAAACTGATGCTTACTTGAACTGACGTTTATTTATTTAAACAATACTCATAGTACAACTACTAGCTTGTTGAAAAAGGAACATTTTGAGATAAATGTTTGTCTAACTGTGTTCACCTTGAAGCAGTGGGAAGAGGTCGATGAAACACTGGCCCAGGACAATTGTCTTCTCGTCCTTCTGTTTCTTTTCTTTTGGCAGAACCTCCATCACTGTGCCTGCAACAACATGAACACCTTCAACAACACTGTGCCTGCAACAACATGAACACACCTTCAACAACAATGTACATGCAACAACATGAACACACCTTCAACAACAATGTACATGCAACAACATGAACACACCTTCAACAACAATGTACATGCAACAACATCAACACACCTTCAACAACACTGTACATGCAACAACATCAACACACCTTCAACAACACTGTACGTACATGCAACAACATCAACACACCTTCAACAACAATGTACATGCAACAACATCAACACACCTTCAACAACACTGTACATGCAACAACATCAACACACCTTCAACAACAATGTACATGCAACAACATCAACACACCTTCAACAACACTGTACATGCAACAACATCAACACACCTTCAACAACACTGTACATGCAACAACATCAACACACCTTCAACAACACTGTACATGCAACAACATCAACACACCTTCAACAACAATGTACATGCAACAACATCAACACCCCTTCAACAACACTGAAATACACCTGCAAACCAATACACCTACAACTTTAACAAACTCAAACAACATCAACACATCTCCAACAACAACAACACGTCTGCAACAATGTCAACACACTGCCTGCGCCAACACCAACACACTTCCAACATCATGAATGTATATTTAGCCATATATCAGTGCTGTTGTACTTTAGTTAAGTTACCTTATGCTTTTCCTGCAACATACATGGCATCTTTCATCCATTACCACAAACACAAAATCAGCAGGACACTTTATTATTTATTTTTATTGTTACAAGCATTTCGAGAGCACCGTATCTCCGGGCCAGCCCATCCACAGGCATATACACACATCACAATAAAATGTACATACAACAGTTTGAAAGAAAACACTATAAAATTGTTATCATGGTAAATGTTATATTAAAAAAGTACTGATGCGTTATACTTTTAACTAGCCCTAAAATAAAAAGACGAGTGAGTGAATGAGTGAATCAAATGCACACTTACACAAGACCGGTCGATGTGCCGTATCATCGAGATTGGCAGGGTCTTCAAACAGGATTGTAACTGTGGCATTGTAGTTGAACTCAGCGGGCTTGTCGGCACCGCAGTCCACCTTTGCAGACTCCCCTAGTGGTCGGTCAATGTACTCCAGCTTCACGAGTGCCGTCAGAGTGTCACCTTTCTGTCCTCTCTGAAACCAGGATTAACATTCACTCAAGACACTGTACTAAATATTGCACTGAAGAAGACAGTTAATTTATATTAATATATCCAGATAACAGTAATCAATAGTAAGTGATGATAACTTATAATTATTATATTTTTTTACAATATCTTGTTAACTTAATTACCACACAGTACATTTTCTACTGTAAATGTAGTAATATCAAGGTAAAAGTTAGATTTTTGTACTGCAATAAAAATGTAATGAAAAATTGAAATATATACTCTCAAGGGCCCTTGCATTTCAATACTATATATATATATATATATATATATATATATATATATATATATACATAATTTAAATTTTATGCTACAAAAAGCACCACTACATTTAACCATTCTCCTTGATAACACTGCAATAAAACCATTTTGACCTCTAACGTGTCCAGTAATTTATCAAATGATTCTACAAATGAATGACTTCTACAAACAAATCTCAGAATCTACTGAACTTTAAACATTACCAATGGGTTTGTGGCCCTCAGCACTGTGATAATGATTGGCTCAGGTTGTCTCGTTGGCAGGTCAATGTCAGCCATGGCTGAAATGATGGAAACATAAACAACCTAAGATGTAAGATGTCTTAGGTTATTCCTGCTGGAAATGGCTGGTCAATAGCTAGTGTTGCTATATTCTGCATATGATTAAGCTATTCATTAAGGCAGTGGCTATGTGTACGTGAGCCATACGTTTAGGCCGCCAGTCTAAAAGTACGGCATTCATACTGTGCATGCATATGCTTTTATTTTTGGTTACGTGAGCTGTATATTTAGCATCGTTTATCTAAGGTACAGCATTCGATAAGCGCATGCGCATGATTTCTATACGTGAGTCTTATCTTTAGTAGCTATCAGTTCCAAAAGTACGTGAGTTTACCCACACATGCATGTTTATATACATAAGCTCTATTGTCTATCTTTAGCACTCAGATATAAAAGTAGGCCTAGCTAGGTGAGTTTTTTCGCGCGTGCATGCCGTATCTTTAGCAAACAAATATAAAAGTATGTGAGTTTTTCCGCGCATGCATGTTGAACGGACGCTCTTTTGGCACTCAGTTCTACGTGAGATTTTGGGCGTGTTATTTTTTCGCAAGTTGACAGATATATATATATATACAGCCCTATGGCAGTCAGTAAATCAGACAATGTCGAAAAAATCGCTCCCTCGTGTAATTCCCCCGTACCGATGCGACAAGACTGACGCCGTATGCTTGCGCAGAATTGAAAAATAGGATACGCATGCATCCTCACATACGGTTAGGCCACGGGTCTAAAGATACGGCTCACGTACGCGTAGACACTTCGATTCATTAAATTGCGTTACATGCCAGTTTGGGGATGTTCACTTGTTAGGGTGACCATAATAATTCCCCTAATTGTAGTACATACAGTAATTGAGTAAACATCAGCCATCTTTTCATTATACTTACGAAGATCTATCTAGTTTGAGCGAACAGGTTTTGAACACTTTAAACTTTATCACAGTCATTATATAGTATTTAGCACAAACTAAAAATTGTTAAACACATGTTATAAAGACAAACATATCTCTACCAGCTTATCATGGAAAATGATGAATAAAGAGTTGGTTAACATCACAATGACTGTTTTTATCTGTGGTATGGACAGTCCGTGGAATCATATATTCAATGTCCAGGCTCTC
This sequence comes from Ridgeia piscesae, assembly GCA_025642075.2. NCBI lineage: Eukaryota > Metazoa > Annelida > Polychaeta > Sabellida > Siboglinidae > Ridgeia > Ridgeia piscesae. Next base: position 173,332 of record JAODUO010000185.1, read on the forward strand.
AGTTCTGTGTGAACGCTACCAGTCAGCTGGTATCCGCTGTGGTGGGTGGAATGACATTCCAGAGACGGGCAGCTAAGTAAACGAATGGGTTCGTCCAGGGTTTGTCCAGTCTGTTGTTTACTTTAAAGTGTATCCATTGATGGTGCTGTGCCTGTGAAGTATTTCCAGTTTCCACTTCAATTTCAAATGATGAAGCTACGCATTTGTTATTATAACTAGGTGATAATACATGTTTTGCTGACATCATGTGATAATTATATAATGCAAATGTAAGTGCACATTACCTGTGCTTGTCTATACAAATGGCACGGCTTTTTCTAGTTTAAAATCGTTGAAAACATGAGATGAGAAGCTAAACTTTCTGCGGTATTAGTAATCACATCTGGTAACTAGGTTACGGTGTGAACTTCCGGTTCCGCACATCCGCTTTGAAATATAAATATACCAAAATTACTTGCTCCTGTATGAATACATGTATCACTGACAAAGTATATTTCACTAAATAATATTTACATAATAATACGTTGCTGTATATGAACAAGCAAGTTCAAAACAAGTATTTTGTTATACATATTAACGGGTTATCAATATCGTATGCAGCTGTTCCATGTTTTGCCTTTGGCTGATATTGAACCAGATCTAGTTAGACACCACGCGTCGCTGAGAATAAAACTAGGAGTGCTTAATTTACATTTAAGGACAACAATGCGTGCGGATATAGAGCTATGAGTGTTATATACTCGAGGGGAGTGTAAAGCCATTCACCATTGTTCGAGGTTCTCCCAGACTCAAACTGCATTGACTGGAACTGAAAAATATACGACTACACGCGCACGCACGCACGCACGCACGCACGCACGCACACACGCACGCACGCACGCACGCACGCACGCCCCACCCGCACGCACGCACGCACGCACGCACGCACGCACGCACGCACACCCTGAGTCCATGCCTCACAATACATGCAAATTATTCAATAGAAAATACCCGTGATTATGGAAAGGCACTAAAGACGCTTGTTCAAAGCACATTATAGCAATTACTGCTGACATTTATAATATTCATCATATTTTAGGACATTTGACTAAATAGTTCTTTTATTTATTGTTTTGACTTTATGTATCAACATTTATGCATGCGTGTAATATTTTGTAAATAGTAATATATTGTAAATAGAACAATAATTAGTCACAATTATACGTTGTCTATTTATTATTATTATTACCGGCATTTTGGAATTCCCACCAATCATATAATATTATATCCGTCTTCAGATTGAGGCAGGTATTCGCGCTGTCGGGGCAGGTATTCGCGCCGTCTCCACGGCTGACGCAGTAGCGACTGGCGAAGTCAGTTGCCATATATATATTATATATATATATATATATATATATATATATATATATATATATATATATATATATATATATATATATATATATAATGTATACTTGGATTCCGCTGACATCCACAATTTGTTGAGACGACCAGCCAGGGATACAGTAGCGCAGCGACTACGGCTAGCGAGGATGGAGCATTGCTGAACTATGTCGCGAGGGCGCCAGTTCCAGCGTTTTATTTTTTAATTTAATATTACGTTCTTATGACTACAACATGCATGTTGAAGGTTTACTGCCTGCCAATTTGTGCTTAGTTACTTTATTAAGCTGGGGGAAACGTTCACAATTTAAATGTTTCCACCTGCAACACGTTCAAACGGTAAACGAAACATCCAGTTAAAAACAAAATTGACTGGCAATAATGCCGAGGCGAGCAGAGTTAACTTCAGTACCCATGTTACTTCCCGTTACAAATTACTGCGCGGCCAAATCTGAATAGAGGAGTTGGCATCATCCGTTTAACCACGGGGTGTCATACCGTGTGTGACAGGAGTGCGGTGGCGTAGTGAATAAAACATTGGCCTCTCAATTGAGAGAACCCCGGTTCGGCTCCCACACAGCTGTTTTGAACCTTCAGCAGTTTCGTTCCGTCTACGTTGCTCCAGATCACTCAGCTGTACGAACGCGTACATGTCTGGCAATTTGTGTACTAAGAGTCTTCGCGCATTAATTGCATCGTGGCTTAATGCTTTTCGGAGAAGTCGAAGTGGTGTTTTTGATTGAGCAGGTGTGCCAAGGATTAAAGTGTTTAGAGCGTTCTGATCAATCATAAAAACCAGTTACTGAAATGTGTGTGTGTGTGTGTGTGTGTGTGTGTGTGTGTGTGTGTGTGTGTGCTGCGTGCGTGCGTGCGTGCGTGCGTGCGTGCGTGCGTGTGTGCGAGTGCGCGCGTGCGTGCGTGCGTGCGTGTGTATACATGTGTACTCAATTTAATCTTTCCCGAGTCACAGATCGCATCCCGGGCTCTGCCCTGAACTTGCATATAAATATTATGGTGCGCGATGGTGGAGTATTTCCAGAGAGCGCTAAACGGCTAAACTATTAATTATGTGAATGTTGTATTGACATGTTATCCATTCAGACAATGCGGGACTGCCGTTACGTGACGTGCATTGTTTCTGCTTGACAACCAGTTGAACGTTCGACGTACGCGGGCATGTTATATCGCGGCTTCTAGATGTGGACCCAGAATTTTTTTCTCCAGCTGCACGAAGATCTAGGATCGGAATCCTACATTACCCGAGAACACACGACGGACACTTATATAACCGGTGCAATACTCGTTCCAAGCGACCGACTGTGACAAGGCGAACTTCCTGAAGGAAGGATTGCGCGCAATTTCGATGGAACGAGACCAAACGTCGGATGCGGTCAAATCGACGAAGTTGCGGTCATGAGACACTGACGTTAGCTATAATTAGTTATTGGACGTTAAAGGTAAGTTCTTAAATAGCGCACTATCCAATCCTCAGGACTTCTCAAAGCGCTTAAAAAATTAACAGATTACCCCCTGTTCAATCAAACAACATCTCAACCTGGATCCCTGGGAAGCATTCAGCTACTTTGCAATTAATGCGCGAGGGTTGCTCGTACAAACGGACTGCACTGTCTATAGCCAGGTACTCAATCATACAGCTGAGTTAATTGGAATTTTTTGGGGGGAAAACGGTCCATGGCTCACCGCAGCACAGGATTCGAACCCGGTGTGACGGTCTAGAACGTCAACCGGTCCAGAACGTCGATCTATTCGTGTGGCTTTAAAGGAAGTGGTGGCCTGGTAAACTGTACACGTGCGTCGTCAGTTCATGCGATTGACTTTGTATATTTTCTGAGGTGTCCCTTTGTCACGATGGCCAGTGGATAATTCTCCATAACTATTATAGTACGATCTTTGGTAGTCTCCATCCTGGAGACATGTCCTGCCCAGCGAAGCTGTGTTTTGAGGAGCATGGCCTCGATGCTGGTAACCTTAGCCATTTTAAGTACCTCAATGTTGGTGACGAAATCACTCCAATTGATGTTTAGGATAGCACGTAGGTAGCGCTGATGGTAACGGTAACGCTCGATGAGGTGCACATGGCGACGATAGGTGATCCATATGAATCAGCACCATACAGGAGAATGGTCAGCACAGCAGCTTTGTAGACATTGATTGAGCGCCACAAGAAGAGTATCATCCACCCAGCATCTTCACCGAACAGTCTGAACTGAAAGCAGTCCACAAATTCAGCTACTTAGGATGCATTCCCACACCTGAAGCCAAAATAGATAAAGAAATGGACAGTAGGCTAGCAAAGGCAAACAGTGCCTTCGGTAGACTATGCGAACGGGTATGGAACATCGCGGATATCCGACAAAAGTTTCGTTTTGCTGTTCGGTCGGCTTCTCTGTCGACTTTGAAAAAAGATCCAGTTTCGGTGCACGTAGGGCCTACAGTGTGCTAAAGGCAAATGACGGTTCAAGCGACGTCCATTGGTCCCAAGACGCGCCGTTGCCGTCGGTGAAGACGATGGACGATCAGAGATCGCGGGCCGGTGTTTCGGTTGCCATTCGCTAATCGTTGATCCGGCGTCTCAGTGACGTCAGGTCAATGATGTCCCTAGAAACATGCAGTGTTGAACACTGAGCTGAGCAAACATTCTTAGCCTTAATGTAATTGTTATGATTTAACAACATATCGACAAGTCCACTGCAGCCATACACACCCTCAAAAATAATCATAACAACCGAATCTGAATAGCAACGCACCGAAGCGTAGCGATTCCA